>JAEIIL010008778.1:0-12866 GCA_018905715.1 Drosophila lini | reverse complement strand
CATATTATTTCCATTCTTAAAAATTGTATTAAAAATTTAGTTTCATATTTGTTTAGTTCCCATTAAATACCACAATTAAATAGGGGATTGAAAATATGTTTATTCCAAGTACACGTAATTAAGGCATTATAGGATAGAAATAATTTATTCAGTGGACTTCCTCGTAGTCTAGGCATAGCCTGCGCCGGCTCCCTGCCTGCGCATGCAGTTTGTGAGAGCGCCGGCGATCAGGAAGACGATTAGCTCGAAGATGCAGATGGCCAGGCCAGACCAGCGGATGATGTCCATGTTGTCGTACCAGAACTCTCCGAACTTGGCGTTACAGCCGGGCCTGTACATGTAGGCGGAGGGATTGCTGCAAACGGCGCTACGATCCACGTAGCCGCAGCACGTTCCAGGCACAGTGACATAGTTTTCGTATCCGGTGTTGCCGCAGCAGCCGAAGGTTTCCTCCAAAACACCAATGGCATTGTAGTCCTTGGAGTTCCACAGCAGGGTCACCATGTTCTCCATATCGTTAATGAATGCCGTTCGGTTCACGAACACCCAACAGGTGATCACCAGTTGCAGGACAAACAGCACGAATATCATGCTGGTGTACTGAAAAATTAGTTATAGGATAAGATTCTGATTTCAACCAATCTTGTAAATCATACTCACAGCTCCCGTCATGCAGGCACTCTGCCGGAAAATGCCATAGCATCCGAAGAAGGACACCACGAAGATCAGGCCGCCCAGAACGGTAATGCAAATGGGAATGGTGTTGGTGTTCGTCACCTCCCCCATCACGTCAATGTGGCTCAGATCTGACAACATGATCGAGCCCAGCACGATCAGAAGGATGCCAACGATCTGGAAATAGGGAATAGATATTGTAATTGTTAAATGTTGTTAAGATACATTTTTAATTTTTTTTTACTAAAGTAATCACTTTTAAATTATGCTACTTTTCTGATTCCTGGAACATCCAAATATCTAAATAATTAAATAATATTTTTGGTATTCTCTTAGGTTTTATCTAAAAATATTTATAAGGATAAATGTGGTTTTTGTCACTTTAAAAAGAAAGATAATGTCAATTAGCTGATAAAATTCGTATACCACATCCATATGACATTACACGAGGCTAATAGGTTTTTAGCTTTACCACCACAGTTGCATGAATAATATTGATAAACCTCATGACAAATAACATATCGAAATCGAAGCCACCGATGCGTAATATAGGAATTTATTTTATTTATTTATAAAACGATGATGTCAGCCATATTACATGTATTGTAGTATTAATTAAAATGATCTATACCGTGGTAAGAAATAAAAATATTATAAAAACATATCTTTAATATAATTTAACTTTGAGAGAATTAGGAATGTTTTTATACATTCTGCTGTATATACACACAGCGTAAGACATAGTCTTAGATTTAATAGATATCATAAAACGTCTTGAGCCCATTGTAGGCTTAATTTCGATATCTAAAGTCTTTGGCACTTCTTGGTATTTTTCAACACAAAGGTTTTCAATAAAGTTCACATAAATTGTAACATTTAACAACCTTCAAACACCGCTTTCAATATATTATTTAAAGGAGTTTATTAATTCCACAGTGCTTTCTCCAGTCCTGCAAGTGTTAACTTTATTTCATAACTCACCAAAAACACAATATTAACGATATATAAAATAAAGTTGACTATTCCCGATAGACAACCCATTTTGAAGACTTTTCAGATGTTATCCTTTCGAGGGTGATATTAGTTAATTAGCGTTATCCCAGGGGTATTCTGTTCTGATTTTATCGCGTTCTCGCGTCGTTCACTGTCGTTCGATTGGACTGGTCTTCCAGTTGCGCTACCGTTTTTAAATTGGCCAGGAGACACGGCCGATATCGGAAAGATACGCGAGTGCCTGCTATCATAATCTAGGCGGCCCAAGGAAGGCTAGATAATGGCGGGGAAATCGATAACATTCGGCATATGGAAGTGATTCATTTCTAAGGGCAATTGATCTCAGAAAGGTGGTCGTAGGCTTATCGACTGATAAGGACATAGTTTCGGGAAAAACATCAACTTGTCATGATTAGATAGCCGTTGGCCAAAGATAGACAGTGAATATAGCAATAATATTTCATTGGGCTTAGCCTATTTTGGTTTATTTATGGAGAATGCTGTATTTTGGTAGTTAATTTTACACTAGAACTGAGCTACAACTAGGGGCGTTAGATCAGACTCTCGTTTTTAGCGCTTCCTCATGGCGCTGGCCAGGCAGCAGGACATGACGAAGATGCCCAGCTCGAACAGGGCGAAGATCAGACTGCTCCATCGAATAATGTCCGTGTTGGAGGCCCAGAAGTCGACGAATTCCTCCCGGCAACCCGGTCGCTGGGAGTAGATTGCCTGCTCGCACGTCTGGGAGCGATCCGAGTAGCCGCAGCAGGAGGCTGGCACATTGTTTCCATACTCCTGGTAGCTCTGGTTGCCACAGCACTTGAACTGTAATAAAAATAGGTACATAAGTAATTGCTTTCTTTTGCGAAATAGATTATGTAAAATTGCTGTGGATTGGAAACTTTTCCATTGATTGAAATCCATAGCAATTTCCTTTGGCTATAGAGGTTTATACTTACGGCCAATTGCAGGACGTCCATGGGGTAGCCCTGGGCAGCATTGTTCTCATCCCAGGCCTTGTCCACCACCTTGCCCATGCTGGTCAGGAATTTGTCATTTGCGGCAAAGATCCAAATGGAGAGCGCCAGCTGAAGACCGAAGAGGATGAGCATGCAGATGGCGTACTGGAAAGGGAAATGGTGAATTAGTATCCACAAACCGATGAGATGCTTAGACAAAGGACCCGCGGGTCCTGTATTAAAACCGCTATTAGCAACTTACGATGGTCGTGCAGCAGGCATTCTCCCTAATTGTGCCACAGCATCCGAAGAAGGCCACCACGAAGGTGACGCATCCAATGACTATGATGACAATAGGGATAGTTTGCGTGTTGACTGCTCCATCGAAGGCGGTGAATTTACCCATCGTGGACAGCATTATAGAGCCAACCACGATCAGGAGCAGGCCACCGGCCACGAAGATCAGGTTGAGCAAGTACAGCAGGTACTTGAACATGGCGGATAGGCAATTCATGGTGCTGGTTTTCGGGTGTCTCGTGGGTTCGCTGGATAATCCGTTCGTTCGTTGCGACTATTTTCGTCAAACTGAATTGGCTCTCGGGCTGAACGCGGCTATTAAAGCTCATTCCAAGTGCTCATCTTATCGGAGGCAGAACTTATCTCGACCATAAACCCCCTATGTACCGGGCTCTGGGTGCTCTCTCCTATCGCGCACTCTCCTCTACCTATGTATGTACTTGAAAAGTCGTTGAATGGATCTTATCACCTTGCACCCAGATACTACACCGCTGAGGTTGTAAGAACCCGGGCATTTGCGTACTCGACGCACTCAATGAATCACTTGTTGGTCTAAGCTCTTTTGTGGGTGGAGAATTACCTAATATTCGTAAATTTCAATCTGGGGGGCGTTGGTCCTCTAATAAGATGAATCATTCAGCCGCCTTCCCCACACTGGCCTTATCAGGAAGCGAGAAAGAGTTTGCTCGCAGGTTGACTCAGAAATTGCTTTGCTTGGCCACCGTTTCCTCGTGAGTCCCCGAGCTTATCGCGATGATTTATATACTATCAATCCTATAATAAACTTTTTCGGCGAGTGCACTCTAGGCGTAACTATACACGCCCGATTAGAATCATTATACTTTCCGGGGTTTTTTTAGGTTCAAACAATTTACTATTGGTATTGGACCATGGCTTTTGAATCCGTTTACGTTTAATATTAATGTATGTTCGTATAGAAACCCCTCTACATACTTATCTATGTTTATTTCTGTGATTGGTTGCTTCACTGGAAAAATGTCAATAAAGCCAATGATTGATCGCCTTTGGTTATTGTTTGTTGTTCTTCAAATTTAGCTATCTAACATTCTTAATATTAACAAATTATCCTGGTAGAGAAATATGACATAAAAGAGTGCATAATACTACAAATTAAGGGGGAATTTTCAATAGAATAAGTACATTTTTTATTAAATCGGAAATGTCTATATTGTAATCTTAATATAAGTAAGAGGAAAAAAATAAATAATATAAAATAAAATTAAAAATGTACTCTAATAGTAGCAAAACTTAGCAAATGACAGAGTTTGGGCAGTGAAATGTGCTAATTCATAAGTAAGGGCTTTGTGTACATAGACAGACGTTTCTGCTGTAAAACTCCTCTAAATTTATTAAAATAACAATACCAAAACTAACTCCACCTCATGGCTTTGACCAAATGACACGCGATAAAGAAGATTCCCAGCTGGAAGAGGGCGATGATCAGACTGTTTAGTCGGACGATGTCCATGTGGGAGGCCCACAAGTTAACGAACTCATCGTTGCACCCAGGACGCAGCTCATAGATGGATGCCGCACACTCTTTGGATCGATCATCGTAGCCACAGCAGGAGGCGGGAACATCAGATCCATACTGCCCATAGTCCTGGTTACCACAGCATTTCAGCTGTGTCAAATACACACATTTATTGGTAACGAGAAACAATTAATAAAAACCTCATCCAACTTACGGCTAACTGCAGGTCATCCATGGGATAGCCGTGAGCTGAATCATTTTCGAGCCAGGCTCTATCCACCAGTCGGCTCATGCAATCCAGGAAAGTGTCCTTTTCGACAAATAACCAAATCGATAGAACCATTTGCAGGACGAACAAGATCAGAATACATATGGCATACTAAGGAAACAAAGGATAAGTTTAACCTAAAGCTATTTTTGATATATCCTTAACTCACTACTTTCATAAGGCTGGCACTATCCCGTATAGTGCCCCAGCTTCCTAGGAAGGACACCACGAAGGTGACACTGCCGATTACGATGAAGGTGACGGGAAATGTAATGATGGTCACTCCATCGAATTTGGTAAAGTTACCCAAACTGTTCAGCAGTAGGGCACCGTATACTATCAGAAATATTCCACTGACCACAAATATCAGATTGAGGATGTACAAAAGGTACTTTAAGATTGATGAAAAACAATGCATGGCATAAAATGAGGATTTGTCTATGGAATATACAGATTATGGCTTCTCAAACAATCCGTCTGCCTCATTTGCCTGCCTTCGTGTAACTAATAACCCCCAAAATAAACCTAAACACAACATGATTCATGCTTATCGCATATAATAAAATACCTGTGTTATGAGGTCTGCACTCGCAATATTTATAAAGGTCAGTTAATCTATCTAATCGCTTTTCACTATCAAAGATAATAGATTACACCTATGTATAGAGGGTGGATGAACTAGGGTAATAATCAGAAAATATGCATAAGTGCGATTTGGGGTGTCATTGAAATCACAAGAGGGGCTTCTAAAAGTATGCAATAATATTTTTCGATTATGTTGTTTATTTGAAATCCCTTGTATTTTCTATAGCTAACAAATCACAAATTATCCATCAATAAAAAGTAACAATATTATTAGTAAGGCTTTTAATATTTTATACATTTGTTTTATTACTTCTTTATTATCTTTTATTCAGAATGGAGTAAAAAGGATTCTTAATAACCTTTTTAAAACAAATCAATATCTACTCATTTTATTTGCCAAACGGCAAGAAACCGCAGATATGGCCAGCTCTATCAGTGCAATAATGATGCTGCACCAACGGATGATGTTCATGTTGGAGGACCAGAAATCGACAAACTCCGTCTTACAGCCGGGACGGAGTGTGTAGATAGATGCCTCGCACTTCTGGGAGCGATCAGTGTAGCCGCAGCAGGAAGCAGGAACATTAGAGCCATAATCACCGTATCCCTCGTTGCCACAGCAGTTAAACTGTATAAATATGGTGTTATATACCAGAATTTCTTTACCATCCTTTAACTTACGGTTAATTGCAGATTATCCATGGGATAGTTGTGTTCGGCATTATTATCTACCCAGGCTCCGTCCACAATATCGCTCATTATATCAAGGAAAACGTCGAACTCGATAAACAGCCAAATGGATAGCGACAATTGCAGGCAAAAAAGAACAAGAATGCATACGGAATACTACGGGAAATAGGCTCAAAATATTATAATATAAAATCATAATATTTCCGCTTACCGTAGTTGTGAGACAGGCATTATCTCGAATAGTACCGCAACATCCAAAGAATGCCACCAGGAAGGTGACACATCCAATCACAAGAACCGACACCGGAAAGGCTATCGACTTTACCGAACCATCGAAATCTGTGGCGTTGTGCATACTGCTCACCATAAGCGATCCGAATATTATCAGCAAAACGCCAATAATTACAAAGAACAAGTTAAATCCATACAGGAGGTATTTGCAAGTTGTTGAAAGGCAGCCCATGTTGTAGTTTTTATCAAAGTCCTTCAAGTGAGACCGTTCAAAGTGTCTTTGGATCGATTTCGTCCGTTCGCTTGGCCTGCACCAGACTAACTAAATGGTTTTTATCCAAATGGCATCCAAGATATAGCGGATCTTATCGATGCTACAGTTTTGTGTACTTTTCTTTGACCATAAAGATATTTACAAACCCATTTCAGATTGTAGAAATATGAGTACACTATTGCTGATATTGACTTTAGGTCATGGGAACGCAGACTTTTCTTGGTGCTGAGTAACCCTTCTACGCTAATCTATATGGTGCTTAATATAGCACTTTACAATTCTACGATTCCTATGTTTATCATTTCTGTTTAAGTGCAAGAACTTGTTTGTTGCTACCGACACATTTCAATGGAATTTTAAATATTCAATTCTGATAAACAGCTGATTCTACGTATTCAAACTGGCATCTGAAGAATAGAAAAGGGTATTTTTCAGTTTCAAAATTTAATAAGAAGGACATCTTAAGGTTTCTAGAGTTAGTTAGAAATTTCTTCTACATTTAGTTTGTATTTTCTGACTTTTATAATTCATTTATGATTTTTCAAAATTAAAATAAACATATAACGTTAAATATATTTAATAAATTGCTCTGTTTATTGCAATCTCTTGGTGTATAAATTATTTTGTACAGTAAAAAATATTAGCACAATCAATAAAACTCTCAACTAACGATCTTATAAAAGGGATCATCTCGAATTTGTCCAGGGATTCGCTGTGTATAACTTGAGATTATGTAAATTTCAATGGCCATCTGTATCAGGTGAAGTATTCGTAAAATTGGGCAACATAATTCGTACTTTCGGTTTCAATTAAAATTAGAAAGGCCCTTGCATCCCAGACTTAGTAGTCTGCGCGGCGTCGATAGTTCCGAATGCTGTTCGCCAGGCAACAGGCAAACACAAAGCCAACAAACTGTAATTAAAATTAAATTTTCGATTAAACATATGAACAGGAACTTAAAGTTTCGACTCTTACTTCAATGGCTGCAATCACGAGGCCGGAATACTTGATGATGTCGCTATTCCTGTCCCAGAACTCAACGAAGGCAGCCTTGCAGCCGCGCCTGTAGACGGTTTCCGTGCGGCAGTTGTTGGTGTCCTTGCAGCAAGAGGGTGGGAAGTAACCCTGGAAGGAGTAGTCGACATAGCCACTGCGTCCACAGCACTCCATCTGCACAAAGAGATTTATTACTTATAATTCTGAATCCTTAGTCTAAAAGCTGATAGCTTACGCTGATCTGTATGGCATCCATGTAGTCGGCACGACGGGTGCGGCGATCCCAGGCCTTCTCCACCACATCGCCCATGATCTGCAAGTACTTGTCCTTCTGCACCCACATGTAGATGACCAGGGCCAGCTGACCAATCATCAGGACGAACAGCAGGATCGAGTACTGAGGGAAATTATATAGTAATTACAACAGAATGTAATAAATGGTATTCTTCAAGGCATACCGTCATAGACATGCAGTAGGACTCGCGGATGGCGCCGCAGCAGCCAAACCAGGAGATGAGCAGAATGACAGTGCCCAGGACAATCATGGTTATGGGCACCTGCTGGGTGCGCAGAGCCTCCGCGAAGTCATCAATGTTGTGGATGTTGCTAAACAGCAGAGCTCCAAACACGATTAGCAATATTCCGCATATCTGGGGACAAAGATGTGTGTTAAAAATTATGAAAATACTACATCCATTAACATTTAAAATCTACAGACCGAGCAATCATTACCAAAACATCATAACATTGTGAGCTTTTATTTATTTGCATTAATATTATTTTTTTTAATATTACTTTAGTGATACGTTTTACCTATATCCTAGGCAATAGGACTTTTTTCAGAGTCTTTAAAGTCGAGAGCCTTTAAGTTTTTCGAAAGTCTTGCACAAATATTAATATTTTCATAATTGTTCATAAATTATCTCAGGAATTGTCGTAATTTTTTAGTACGCCAACAATTCTCAAATTGTTCCTCTCGTTTTCGGCTTTTCCTTATTTTTCCTCATAATTTAAATAATATTATTCACTCACTACAATGTTCATTGGGTGTACCTCAGCTTTTTATTTGAACGTGAAAGCTTTTACAGCTTTTTTATTATTGGTTGAGAATAATTTATAAATATATGGATTGCACTGAAAGTAAATAAGGTAGACTTACTGAGACAGTCAGGCAGGGTTAACATTTATTCACTTCAAAATAAGTTATTATTCAAATAATTTATTGTTTGCGGAACAAAACAAACCCATTTGCATGGCTATCAAGAGGCTTATCTCTTATCAATCCTCCCGTTTTGGTTAATTAAGATTAACCAGCGCCAATATACGCTATATATTTATCAAAAACAAATTTACTTTGGCTTTGATTTATTTATCGCTCTGCGTCATTCGGCCGATTAGATGCCGTGCAGTTGTCCGATTTATCCAATTATCTAACTCATAAGTATTATTAAGGCTGCAGCATGACTAACTCGACGGGCTGGGCCGTTCATTGGGTGGGATCAGATCGGATCAGATGAGAGATGAGAGCGACATTGCCTAACCATTTATGTATATAGATTCACACCCACCCGTCCGGTATTTCTGTCCCGATCCGTGGAAAATTGAGTTCAAGTCTACTGTGACCGTCGCCCATTTACATTGTCTGCGTGTGCGGCAGCAATGTTTATTGTTTTTTACAGAGTTTTTGGCTCGCCCCACAATGGGAGCAAGTTCACATTTAATTAAGTCAACTATTTTCGGGCGTCCCCTGTAATGTAATTACGCAACTTTCTGTTACACAGGGAGTGTTTTTAGAACAAATATTTTTCCTTACTCTTCCATATTGTAAAGGGCATCAAGAGCTCATCTCATTAGAGCTTATTTTTAATTAATTGTCAGGAAGATATTTCTATATAGACGTCAATATACAACTTTTTATTTTCCACTTAGTTCTTGACAGTTTTCCAAATTGTAATTAGGAAGGCTTGAAAGGTAAAATTTATGGCCAAATACAATTTTTATTGGCCGTTTATCATTTTTTTATAAGTTAATAATAAATGGTTGCTCGTATTTTGAAGCAATAGAAAATAGAACTTAATTAGAATCCGAAGGGATACTAATAACACCCCATCTACTAAGGGTGTCTTGAGTCAGTACTTAGGGTAACACTGCTAAAGTTTAATCAGTTTTATATTGCAGTATCAATTGCCATTATGGTGATAATGAAAATTTGTTTGATATCTTTATAAAATTATGATGATTCAGAACTGAAATTTTTATTCTCAATCACAGATTTCTCATAGAACTCTATTGAATATTTTAAAAATGATTCATTACAAAATCAAAGTACCTAGAGTGGATTTTCTTCCCCTGCAAGTAGTGACATCTTTTACATGACGGGAATAATGACGGTGACCACCTCACACCTGAAAATCAGGGCTCCAAACTGGTTAGCCCCGAGTACAGTTTCACGCGGCGGTGCAGCGACTCCGAGAGTCAGTTAGTTAGAAGTTGCAAAACAATATATCCAAAATGCCACAAATGGTGGCTGCTTGCTGGCCTTTCGACGATTGTGCTTGGTGTGTTTTGCTGTTTGAAACCAGTTAACCTCGAGCGGATGCCAGTTAATGGGATGCATGTTTCTGCGGCTCTGATATGGGAAACTCTGTGGCTCCAAGCTAAACTTGTTTCCAACCAACCAAAGTAAACAAAATACCTTTTGGTATACAGAATCTCTTGACCACCACTACGTCACTTAGGTAGCCCAAATTTAATAACGGGTTTGGCACACACTGAAGATCAGGGATGGCACAAAATATAGATACTCTTTCAATATTCTATAAAAATATATATATAAAATCTTTAAAATTATGCAATAAATCCCAGTTCCATTAACATTAGTTAAAAAACTTGTTTATTTTTTGACAGTCTTGATATTTTTACGTTAAATGCGATATTTTTCGAAGTTTTTAAGTTTTCTAAAGTATTTTAGTTTTCCTCTCGTTTAACAAACGTCCCCATCAAAAGGGATCCCATGAAAACCTCGGAGACTAGATATATTTCATTGCTAATTATTTCTGTACACGTTCCCCATTATTTTAAATTTTAATAAGTACAATGCTGTAACCGCCTTCAACGTTCCCAAAGGCATTGTTCTCAACCAGTTTTGTAGGCTTTAACTTTCTCAGAGAGAAAAAGGCAAAAAACACTTTTCCCCCTTTTTTTTTCTCGGCTTCGATCGCGGAGAAAACCAGTTTGTACCGTAGCAAAGTTATGATATCATGGAGACTGAACTGGGCTTGGCCTGGAAAATGATATAATCCACGATGTTTTTACTCACCGAACATAGCAAATTGAATATAAATAGAATGTATTTAACCATGGAGATTCCGCAGCTCATTTTGCTTTCGGTCTTTCGGTGGGTGCCGCTGGTGGAGGTGGAGGAAGAACTGCAACTGATCGTCCGGGGAACGAGAAAAAGAGTGGAATTGGGAAATTCAAATACGTATTTCTCAAATACAGTGGAAAGTTAAGTATTATTATATCATTTTATTTGGGCAACAAACACACACGCACGCACACACACACACGGGCACACGCACTGATGTCATCCGTGGCAAAAACAACATTTTGTTTATATTAACGAAGAAAAAATGCTGGCGTTCAGGTTTCGCTGAGTGTGGAAATTAGCACACGATCTCACGTACCGCCGGGGTATCGATTGTCGTTCGTTTCGTTGGGCTATAACTGACCCTGGAACTAAGCTATAGGGAGGTGTAGGGAGTCGTCTGATCCCTGCCGGCATCAGCGCACCAGCTCGGGCAGCAGCTTCTCCTTGGGCAGCAGGCGCTGCTTCAGCTCGTAGTAGCGCCGCCAGATGTAGGGGTGCCCGGCGGCCCACGACAACCACGCCTCCTTCTCGGCAGTGGTCCGCTCCACCTTTCGCAGGTACTGGTAGTACTTGTCGTTCCGCTTCACACTGGCGGCGGCGTCCTGGGCGAAGCGGGCGAACCGCAGCTTGAGCAGGGTCTCGGAGACGTCCACCAGACGGTCGCCCTTGGGCGGATGCACCAGGCATAGCTGACAGACGACGTAATCATCGCGCCCGCTCTTCAGTGGCAGGAAGGTGGCCTCGCGCCCGACGAGACACTGCTGCAGCCAGGAGTAGCCGTTGGCGTCCACCCGCACGCCGGGCAGCTTCACGGGCAGCAGACGCTTGCGGCTGGTGAAGAGCGGGATCAGCGGCCGGTGCTGGATCAGCAGCAGGGTGTCCTGGTCGCGCTGCTGGACGCCGGCGATGCGGCCCGTGTGCATCACGCGCTCGCTGATCAGCCGCTCCGGGATGTGCGAGGGCTGCTTGAACTGGCGCACCAGGTAGGCGGGCTTGCGCTTCGCGTAGGCCACAGCCAGCATCAGGGCCGAGGTGCCGTAGATGGCCAGCTCGCTGCCGACGGTGTCCCGCTCCATGTAGTTACATAAGCCCTGGTACTTGGCCCACACATATTCCTTGGCAGCCTCCATTAAGTAGCTTGCGCCTGCAAATTGTTCGTTTGTTAGCTGGGTTTAGCTTTCGGGGCTGTTGTGCTGCCACTCAGTGCCCGGCAGTTGACGTCACTTTACCAAAACACACTCGTTATGTCGTTACGCTGGCCCAATCTATATGTACGGCCGTGCTAAATGCCTAATTTTGTCGCCGATTTGCTGTTTCTTGGCGACGTTTCTGTTTTGCTACTGAAGAGACAGACTTTGACATTTGCTCTGGCCGGTGGCGACGCCGCAGGTGCGAGCGGGACGACTGATGTTTCAGTGTTTGCGATCTCACTGCACTTGGCTCGACAACGCTTTGCAACACTGCGCTACCCCTCTCACTCCCACTCACACACACACATGCACACTCAATTCAAAAACAAAACTCACACAACTTTTTTCCGCTTTGCTGAGTGAGCTTTGCGCGCGCTAAAGTTTTTTTTGAACCGTTCGCGAGTAGATGTCAATGAAGACTGAAAAGCCAGCCGAGAGATCGTCTAACCGCCTGTTGATTCGCACCCACACAGGCGCAGCGCGACGCTCACACGTACGCACCTTGATATTGGCGCGTAGCTTTTGTTTTGGTTACGCTTCGCCCACCCCCCGCGACGCTTTAATTACACTAACTTGTTTTCCGCTCTCTGCTACCAATCGCGCTTGTTTATTTATGCAAATGCGGTTTGCGGTCGCTATTTGTTGTTGGTTACCTGCTACGGCGATTACCGTTGCCATAGTCCCTCTGGATAATCACACATTAATATAAAGCCCCCTGAAATCTAGGCCCAGTTACTAACCCCGTCCATGTTTGACTAGAATATATTTTTACCATGAAATGTTGATTTAATTGTTTGAGACCTTTTGGTAATTATTTGAAAAGTGTTTTCCTCCATTACAATT
>JAEIIL010008773.1:0-17497 GCA_018905715.1 Drosophila lini | reverse complement strand
AACTGCAAGGGTATAAAAATTTCGGCTTCCCGAATTTAGTTTCGATTCTTGTTTTATAATCGAACAAACTTTCGCTTACCTTACAGATGGTTCCACGACGGATGCTGCGAGTGCGTGGGCTCCACGTGTATCAACTACGGCGTGAACGAGAGCCGTTGTCGAAAGTGCCCGGAGTCCAAGGATTTGGGCGAGGAGTTCGAGGACGCTATGGAGGAGGAGATGCAGGACTTTGGCGACAGCATGGGCCCCTTCGACGGACCCGTGAACAACAACTACTGAGCGCACCAATGCCATTACACAACGAACAGAACAGAACAGAACAGAACGCAGAAGAACATTTAACAAATTTAGCTACTCAATTCAGTGACATTATTATTATGTATGTATGTAGTACGAAGTAATATTTGTATAGCACTATTATTATTATTTTTATTTACGAAAATCGAATAGGCGCTTTGAATTGTTTTACTTATTAAACCGGCCAATATATATACACAAATATATATATATATATATACATATATATATATAAATATAAACAATTTTTTTAAAACTAAAATAAACGTTTTTTAATCAACTATCGCATTCATTTGTCTCTGTGCCTATCGATATTAGCATCGTTCTACGTTCCTTCCCAATCAGCTGATGAATATCGATAGGTAACCGTTTGCGGCAAAGTAAATTTCGTGTGTTCTTTAGTTGGTTAAATCGTTCATTTTTGGGTGCCGGCACGGAAACAAAATAAGCGGGGTGGCCAAGGGAAGCTTGGAGCCGGCAACTGGGCATCGACCCCCCACTATCCAAAGAAGATTGCGACTTTTTCCGATCTGTCAGATATACGAAACAAAGTTACGTATTCTACGTATTCCGAGGGCAGTTACGTATTCGCATTCGAATTCTGGGTTCTCCGGCTGGCCGCTGAAATAGGGAATGATGTTGAAGGGCCTGCGGCACGTCCGGAATGTGCTGCTGCAGCGTGGCGGCCACCAGTGGGGTCCGATTCGCGGCGCCAGCGGTAAGCAGGGCGTCAGCCCGGAACTATCGCTCCTGCAGCTCAGCCGGCGACAGGTGAGTGATCATGAGGTGCTCCAGATAGCCTACTAACGCCCTTCCTCCCCCCTTGCACTGGCAGGTGAAGCAGCTGCAGGCCGAATACAAGGCGATTGTGGGCGTAATAGCTCGCTCGCTGCAACTAACGCCCCGGGAAGTGCGTCTGATGCACCTGCGCTGCCTGTGCACCTCCGGCAAAGCGCCGAAGGAGCCGACGCAAGAAAAGCAGGGAACCAAGGGAGAGCCTACAGATGAATCTAGCAAGCAGAAGCCAGCTGCTACATCTGGAAGCGACGACAGCAGCAGCAAGTCCCCAGGAGGGGAGGCGTCCAGCTCTGCTAATGCCTCAAGCAGTTCCAGCGGCGATTCCGCCGAGGATCCTAACAAGAACAGCAATGAGAACGACGAGAAGATGCGATCCGTCCTGACCAAGGCAGTGCTGTGGCTGTTCACCATCTACATGTTCGTGGCCTTCTTCTCCCTGCTGATCACACCGCGCTCCGAAAGGCCAGAGGTGACTGCGGCCCCTTGAGGAGTAGCTATCCATTCACTCACCACATCCGCGTCCATTTCTATTTCAGGGATCCACGCGCTACGTCTCCTGGAACGAGTTCGTTCACCACATGCTGGCCGTGGGCGAGGTGAAGGAGCTCATCATTCGGCCAGACATGGAAATGGTCACTATCATACTGCACGATGATGCCGTGATCAAGGGTCGGAAGGTCTCCTCCACCATCTTCCACATGGCGGTGGCCGATGCGAACAAGTTCGAGGAGAAGCTGCGCGAGGTGGAGAAGCGGCTGGGCATTAAGGAGGGCGTCCCGGTGACCTACGACCGTCAAACGGACACCACCGGCCGCATCCTGATGCTGCTGCTCGTCTGCGCCCTGCTCATGTCCATTGCCACGCGCATGAAGAGCGTCAAGAGTCCACTGAGCATGGATTCATTCGTAAGTGGACACGACTATGTTAGATATCCCAAACTATCTCAAACTAAGCGGATTTCCAGAACCAAATGGGACGCGCTAAGTTCACGCTGGTGGACCCCTTCGATGGCGGCCGCGGCGTGCTCTTCCGAGACGTGGCCGGCCTCAGCGAGGCCAAGCAGGAGGTGAAGGAGTTTGTCGACTACCTCAAGTCCCCGGAGAAGTACCAGCGGCTAGGAGCAAAGGTGCCGCGCGGAGCCCTGCTCTTGGGTCCCCCCGGCTGTGGCAAGACGCTCCTGGCCAAGGCGGTGGCCACCGAGGCCCAGGTGCCGTTCCTCAGCATGAATGGCTCCGAGTTTATCGAGATGATTGGCGGACTGGGGGCAGCCCGGGTGCGTGATCTGTTCCAGGAGGGCAAGAAGCGTGCACCATGCATCATCTACATCGACGAGATCGATGCGATTGGTCGCCAGCGCTCCGGCACGGAGAGTATGGGCCAGGGCAGCTCCGGCGAGTCGGAGCAGACGCTCAACCAGCTGCTGGTCGAAATGGATGGCATGGCCACCAAGGAAGGAGTCCTCATGTTGGCCAGCACGAACCGGGCCGACATTCTCGACAAGGTGAGTGATTCCAAGAGGAATGGGACTGGCCTTATATATTCATACTCCATTCGCTTTCAGGCCCTGCTGCGTCCTGGTCGCTTTGATCGTCACATACTCATCGATCTGCCCACACTGCTGGAGCGGAAGGAGATCTTCGAGAAGCATTTGTCGTCGGTGAAGTTGGAGTCGCCGCCCGACACATACTCGGAGCGCTTGGCACGCCTGACGCCGGGATTTTCGGGCGCGGACATCGCCAACGTCTGCAACGAGGCAGCCCTGCATGCGGCGCGAAATACGCAGAAGGAGGTGAACAGCAAGAACCTTGAGTATGCCGTGGAGCGCTTGGTTGGTGAGTGGTCACTACGAAAGAATCTTAAGGATCCAGAGAGAACCTCTAATATTATTTGATATTCCAGGCGGCACTGAGAAGCGTTCGCATGCGCTGTCGCTGGCGGAGCGCAAGGTGATTGCCTACCACGAGTCCGGACATGCTCTGGTCGGCTGGATGCTCCCCAACTCGGACATCCTGCTCAAGGTGACCATTGTGCCGCGCACTAGTTTGGCCCTGGGCTTCGCTCAGTACACACCCAGCGAGCAGCATCTGTACAGTAAGGAGGAGCTCTTCGACAAGATGTGCATGGCGCTGGGTGGCCGGGCGGCCGAGAATCTGGTCTTTAATCGGATTACAACGGGCGCCCAAAACGACCTGGAGAAGGTGACGAAGATCGCGTACTCGCAGATAAAGAAGTTCGGCATGAGCAAGGACCTGGGTCCCATCTACGTCCGCGACGCCGATGAGACGGAGAGCGGCGGTGCGATGGGCAGCGGCGGCAAGAAGCCCTTCTCACGGGCCATGGAGACCCTCATCGACAACGAGGCGCGCCATGTGGTGGCCGACGCTTACCAAACCACCGAACGCATACTCACCGCCAACCGTGATAAGCTGGAGAAGGTAAGTTTTCTGTGTCTCAAAAGCAGGGACTCGAAGTCCTTCTTCTGTTTAGAAGGGGTTTCTGGTTTCTGCGGCTTGTAGTTCCTATTTCGAGTGAATTAAAGCTCAAATCGCATCGGAAACTGGTTACGTTACTGTGATCTATGTTCGCTGTATTTTGGATGCTTTATTCATATTCGTTCCTCATCATTCATTTCTGTTATGGAATCGGTTATTCCGGTTTCCGGATAGTTTATTGACTTTATGTCCGTCATCGATCACCGGCTACTTACCTTGCCTTAACTCTGGCCATTTCTCTTTCAGCTGGCCGAGGCTCTGCTGGAGAAGGAGACGCTGGACTACGACCAGGTGGTGGAGCTGATCGGACCGCCGCCGCACGATATTGGCAAGCGGCAAGTGGACGCCGTGGAGTTTGAGCAATCACTGAAGAACCTGGGCACTGAGCCGGACCCAGCCAAAGCCTGAGGCGACAGTCGGAGGCAATCGTCAGCGGTGCCACGTGCCGCGGAGTCGCCAGAACCCGCCCGAGTCGCTCACCTTTCCACACCACCCCTGGTTCATGTTCGTTAATTGTAAATAAAGTTGTTTGCCTTATTAACTGACTCCCAAGCCGTGCTTGTTCTCTAATTGCCCCGCTTATAAGGCGAGGCGATACCTGGCAAAGCTAACTTTGTGGCGGATCGGATAATACAGTAAAGCTTTGCAAGTTGCAACGAACTGGCAGGCAGAGGCACAGGTATCAATGGTCTTAAAAATATAATTAACATTTGTTAAATGACTACAGTTTCGGGGGATTTATCAGGGGAATATAAATGTGATTTATGTCTTGATCAGCCACAGTCTCCTGTGAAACCAACCCCACTGACGTGGCAGAAGAGATCAAGAGTTTAATTACACTCTCGTCATCGCTCAGAAGCTGACCTAGAGCCGGCGGCTGACACGCACTGTCACTTAGTGTCCGATCCGATGGTCACCCACTGGCAGGCGGAACCACTAACGCCGATTCTCCAGGGGATATCGGGTCGAATCGAATCCGTAATTGCTTTCGATGCTTTCTTTGGCAGATCCCAGTTACGCAAGCATCAGGGTCTACCGCATAATGTATACTTTTGCCTTAATGGATGAATTTCTAAAGTTCAGCCAAGATGATAGAACCTCTATATATAGTCAGTCTATAGATCTGTAGGGAGGAGGGAGGGTAGGAGAAGCGAACGGAGTGAGAAGAGAAACCCGTTCTCCATTGCAACCAAGTCGAAAATGATTTAGTTTTCACTCATATTCGATTTGGATGCGATTTATGAGCCGAAAGCGGTGTTCCGGCAACCCACTTACTCTGTGCTCATCCGGGAAACTTTAAATATTTAATGTTAATTATTAAAAATATATAATTAATTTGGGAAATATTACGTTTTAAATATAAATAATTAATTTGGGAAATTCTAATTATTAAATATAAATAATTAATTTGGGAAATATTACATTTTAAATATAAATAATTAATTAGGGAAATACTTATTATTAAATATAAATAATTAATTTGGGAAATATTACATATTAAATATAAATAATTAATTAGGGAAATTCTAATTATTAAATAAAAATAATTAATTTGGGAAATTTATAAGAACTTATAATCTTGTAAACCAGAAACCCTAGCCCAGGGCAGGGATCTCCAAAGAACTTTTACACAAACTGGAAATTTTTTCAACTATCCGAAACTGCTGCATATTGGTCGACCGATTTCTTAGATTACTATATGTATATATTTACTAATTTAAGCACTAAATCCCCCCTAGGTATTTCCGTTTCGATCAAGTTTCCGTAGGCAATAATTTAAATAAAGTTTCAGCCAGTACGATCGGGTTTAGGCGCAATAATCCGATCTGGACCCAGCATCGCTCTTGAACTCGCACCCCCCGAGGATGCATAAATAGGCCCGGCTTTTGGTGGGACTTGACCAGTTCATCAGTTGTCGTTGCGGGAAACGAAGGAAACGGATATACTACGGAAGTAGATAACATTTTCACGGGAAAAGAATGCAGTTCATCGGCGTTTCGGCGGTTACGTTCCTGGCATGGGCCAGTCTCCTGTGCCTGATGCCTGTTAGTAACCAGGCAAAGGGTGGATTCCGTGAGTAGACAAGATTACACAGGACTGTGAAATGTGATCTTTATGAAATTATTTCCTGTCATCAACCACAGCTGCTCCCCTGAAGCTCTGCAAGGTGGAGGACGAGACCTGCTTCGTGGCCCAGGCCCAGGCCTTCCTTAGAGCCTTCAAACTGGGTATCCCGGAGCTGCAGGTGGCCAGCCTGGAACCCATCGATTTGGGCACGGTGCGCGTGGAGAGTGGCGGCCACTCGGAGTCGGTGCAGTTCAAGCTGGTGATGACCCAAGCGAAGCTCCACAACCTGGCCAACACGGGCGTTGTGAAGAGTTTGAAGGGCTTCGTCAAAGACCCCGGCTTCAGCAAGCCCCTCAAGCTGGTCATGGTCATCGACGTCCCGGAGCTGGAGCTGCGGTCCAAGTACGACGTGAACGGGAAGCTGCTCATCCTGCCCATCGTCAGCAAGGGCGACGTCAGCATCAAGATGAAGGAGGTGCAGGTCAAGTCGCGCATCACGGCCATGCCAGTGAAGCGAACCGATGGTCATACGTACCTCAGCATCACCGACTACAAGGTGCTCACCAAGATCAAGGGGTGAGTAGCGTTTGCATGTCGTTGGACCGGAATCCCTAAAACCGTAGCATTATTTATCTTTTTCATTTGTCCAGTGGCCACTTTAATATGTCGAACCTATTCGACGACAACGTGGAGCTGCGGGAGAGCACCTTGAAGGTGCTTAATCAAGAGTGGAACACCCTGGCCATCGATGTCCAGCCGAGGATCAATGAGGCCAGTGCCACGGCCTTCAAGTCCATGCTGCAGCATTTGTGGAATAACATTCCCTACGACTCGTTCTTCGAGAACCAATAAACACTGCAGTTTATCTTATACTCCAAGATTGTTTTGTTCTTGTAATCAATATCTGTGAATAAAACAATATAGTGCATTTACATACTTACATACACAGTATATATTCTTTGCAACGAGAAGATCAAAGCGACGACTAAAGCTGAGGAGTACAGATGGCGAGTAAAGCATAAGGACGAGTAACAAGAGCTTCGACGAGAGAGTTCCTCACTTTCTCTTATCTGCTCATATTTTGATTTATTTTTTTATTATTATTTTTTTGTACTAAAAAGATATTGATTTAATAAATAAACAAAATATACCCAAATCTTTATACCCTTGTCAAGGAGAGTTAATTGAATTAAGATTTCAGATTAAATATCCTGTGATTCCCATCTGCTTCTAACGAATACTCAAATATACAGGCGCAGGCTTGGTGTGGGTTCAAAGTCTTCTTTTGAAGCTATTTTATCCGATTTATTATTACTTTATGGCTCAATACAGAAATAAATAATTTAAGAACGGTATTAGTCACAGCATTTAAACTGAAAAGGATTCTCTGCAGGTTAGATAGTTTTCGTTAAAGGTGCTCAAATTCCTCGGTACAATTATATTGCATTGCTTTTGACTTTTAAAAACTAAAGTCTTTCTGGTTGCTAGGCAGAGATCCTTTTCCTCCGCTAGGTGGGTGGCTATTGTGTGGGTATCCTTCGAGATCATCTGGCTTAGAACTATGCTTGGAGCTGCTCCTCCTCAGATTCAGACTTAGATTAGGGGATGTACTTCCGGATCATCCGGAGCACTGAGAAGGAGGAGAGTTGCAATGAGTCGGGGGAGTCTCGCACGGACAGGGAGTACCTACACATGGCCCAGATCCCTACGGGTCTTCGGTAGCTGCTGCTGCTGTTGTTGGCTTCGTCCTAGGGATCGACGTCGGTCACGTTGGTGACCCGGTTGTGTACGTCGGTCAGCAGCACCTGCGGGTTTAGCTACCCATCCCCGTGCTGCGTCTGGTCCTCCTCCGGGTGCTCCATAATCTTGCTGTCCGCCGTGTTGATACTCTGTAAGATGTGACATGATCAATCTAGCATTACTTGGCTTGAAAAGTCTCCAACTCGAAGGCCCACCGATGTCGGTCAATGGAAATTCAAGGCACCCCTCTCATATTTAACAAGTCAGTCGATTAACCTGAGTAAATACCTTCAGCTTACGGTGCTTGGCATCCTTGTCGTTATCCGGCGGGCTCTCTGATCCGTCCGTGGTCTTGATGAACGACGAGTAAAACGAGGAGAAGCTGGAGCCGTCCATGTCGTCGCTGTTTCCATTGCTGTCAGTGTATTTCTGTAAATATTTTGCTATTACTCTTTATACTTGTTTGCTTCTGGAAGAAGGTCAGCAACTGGGAAACTCTTTGAGCTGGTGAGGAGCTAAGGGAGCAACTAAGTGAGTAACTGAGAGAGTAATTGAGAGAGTAATCGAGCCAGCAACTGAGTAACTGTGCGAGCAACTGAGTGGGCTACTGAGGGAGTAATTGAGTTAGCAACTCATTGAAACCAGGAAACTAAGAGTTCAAGTGAGCAAAAGTTAACTCAGTGAGCAAGTAAAAAGCCACCATGCGCCTGCCTTACCTTCGTGTTGGTTGGGTTGCTGCTGCAGGGCGGGTCTGAGGTGTAGTCGCCCATCACGGAAGCGATGGGCGAGGAGTCGGGCACCTCCTTCTTAGAGGAGTCGGAGGGGGCCACATTGGAGCCCGGCTCCGCCTTCACGGAGGTCGCCTGCGAGGAGGGTCGCTGCAGCTGGGCAGGAGTCACCGAGTGGAACGCACCCGGCACCTTGGTCGTCGTTGCTGACGGGGCCACCATCACCTGCGGCGGCTGTCGGATAAAAATATGATTAGGAGACGGTAATGCAGGCACCTTGGGTGGCAATCAACTCACCGTGTACACCGTCTTGTTGTATGACGACTGGGCTCCACATGGCTGGTCCGGCACCTGCATGGCATTGGCCATTCCGGGAAACGGCATCGGTTGGTACATCATTGCCGTGGCCGCCGCTGCCGCCGGATGTGTGTAGAAGAGCGACGGATGCGGGTACATCACCCCGGCCATGTATTGTAGTGGCATGGCCTGGGCCGCCGCCGCTGCCGCTGCTGCTGCCGCCTGCTGTGATGTCGTCGGTTGCTCTGGATTCTTAAGGGGATGCGAATGGGCCATCTGGTGCTGGTGCTGGTGCTTGTGGGAGCGCGGCGAGGGACTGGGACTGGGACTGGTGGGCGCCAGCGAGGCGGGGATGTAGTAGAAGGTGGGGAAGAGGCCAGCGGAGGAGAAGCTGCTCTGGGCCATGGCCGTGTGCGTGGAATGGACGGGAGTGGTGATGCCGACGGAGAAGGGCGGCCACAAGTTAATGTTCTGTGTGCACTGGGGATATGAGGAGGGCACCGGCGTGGAGCTGCCCACCGAAGAGGTTCCAATTCCTCCTGTTCCAGCTGCTCCTCCAGCACCTGTTGCTCCCAATCCGCCGGGTGTTCCTGATCCTGGTGTGCTTGTCGGCGTGCCACCGCCTCCCGTTCCTCCTCCGCCCGCCACGCCGGCTCCGCCGGATCCCACGCCACCGGTTCCGCCGCCACCAGCCGCTCCCTTAGTGGTTTCGCCTGTGCCTGTGCCACCGCCACCACCGCCGCCTCCGCCTCCGCCTCCCGTAAGTGTCAACTGCTGCTTGGGCTTGTTCGCCTCGCCCTCCCAGGAATGGGAGCCGCCGCGCTTGATGCCATGGCCCGGGCCACTGTACTCCAGCATCTTGAGCGTGTCGTTGGCGGACGACTTCTTGCCCTTGTCGCCAGTGCGTCCGCGGGACTCGCGGTGCTTCTTCAGCATGAACTTCTCCATCTCGTCGTTGTGCTTGTTCAGCAGCGACTCGGTGAGGGTAACCGGCGGTGTGCTGGACGATGAGTTGTTTCCGGTGGCGGTGGTGACCGTTCCCGTCCCCGTCCCTGTCCCAGTGCCCGTGCCCGTGCCGGTGCCGGTTCCACTTCCGCTTCCACTTCCACCCGTATGGGTATCCGTTCCCTTGCCGTTGCCCGTTTCAGTGGCAGTTCCGGTAGCAGTACCACTTGCCGTTCCCGTGGCTGTTCCACTGGCGGTACCAGTACCCGTGCCCGTGCCCGTTCCCGTGCCTGTGCCGGTGCCCGTACCCGTGCCGGTGCCAGTTCCGGTGCCCGTGCCCGTTCCAGTGCCTGTACCGGTGCCAGTGCCACCTGTTCCGCCGTTGCTGGTATTCGTCACACTGCTCATGTGGACATTGCTGCCGGTGGTGAAGTGGCCGGAGGAGCCGCTGCCGCCGCTGCCCTCGAAACCGGAGCCAAAACCCTGAACGGGACTGAGGGCGCAGCGCGCATCCTCGCCCCGGCTCACGCAGGTGCCAGCACGTGACTCGCGGGGCTCCCGTGATTCCGCCGGCTCCGTCTTGGGAGGATCGGGGTCCACGGGCGCCGTGATCGGCTTGCTGTTAAAGAAACGCAGCAGGTTCTCGTTATAGTTGAGCTGGTTGTAGCTGGGCGGCGTCTCGGTGGAACTCTTACTGTCATAGTAGTCGTGGTGCGGCGAGATCTCGCCCAGCATCACGCTGTCGCGCTCGGACACGGTCAGCTCGTTCTCATGCGGCAGCTCCAGCTTCAGATCCGCCCGCGACACCTCGTCCATTAGTGTCTCCATGAAGCTGGCCAGGGCCTGGCAGCGACGCGACACCTCCTGCTTGACCGTGTCCGACGGACGTGACACTGTCTCCGCCAGCAGCTTGACGATGTCCTCCTTGATCCGTGTGTTCCGGCCCATCGCCTCCTCGGAGATCTTCAGCTTGCAGGTGGGCGCCGCCTCGAACACGTCGCACTGCTTGGGGCCTGGGCAAGGGGTATATAGATAGTACATTCATTCCAGGCGCACCTCAAGATGGACTCACCCTGAAAGACGCGATGGTGACCCACGACGAACTCCAGCTTGCGGGACCACGGATTCACGAAGCTGGTCCACTCCGTCTCCAGGAGGACGTAGCAGCCGTTCTGGATGAGGAACCGGTACGGCTTGCTGCAGAAGGAGGCGCCGGCGGTCTGACCCTTCTTCATCACCGTCTCGTACGTCTCCTTCATGGCGGCGAGGTCCTCGTGGTGGTAGAAGTCCATGATGCTGCGCCCGATAAGGTCCTGCGGCAGGTAGCCCAAGGCACTGACCGCCGCGCTGTCCACGTGCGAGATAATGCCCGTGGCCGTGTGCTTAATGGCGAACTTGGGGCTCTTCTGGGAGAGCACCTCGTCGGGAACTGTGGATGATGGGAGATGAGATATATTTTACTGAATCCACAATTGATGGAGGACCTCGACTCACCTCGGTAGCTGCTCTTGATGGGCGTGGCGCAGATGACGAGCAGCATGTTGGTGCCGTTGGACACCAGGTAGTTGTCCGGCCGCGCCTCTTCCGGCGCCTCCCTGAAGGTGAGTCCCAGTCGGAAGGGCTCATAGCTGACAGAGCGGCCGATGACACCGAAGCCCCCAGACTTGAGGCCGCGATAGCGACGCAGCATCACGCAGAAGGTGCTCCTGGCATCCTTGGGCATGCTGCCACGCGACTCGGCGATGGGGATGCCGGTGGTTATCTGGCTGGCGAATGTAGCGCGGTCCTTGATGTGCACAAAGTCGATGAAGGATCGGCCCAGCCACATGTCGCGGGGAAAGCCCAGGACGTCCGTGATGCTGGGCGTGGTGTAAAGAACGATGCCGTCGTGCATGGAGATCACACAGCAGAAGCTGTCCTCCTTGACGCGCTCCAAGCGAACCCCGGGCGCTCCGGCCCCGCCGCCACCGCCACTTCCGAACCCGGCCACGGACTCCAGCTTACCCGGCGCTGATTCCCAGGTTTTTTCCGACTTGCCACCAATGCCGCTGTCCACGCAGGACACGCTCACGTGGCAGGGCACCGACGGCGGCAGAGTGGTCACCGAGAGCGGCGAGGGTATGGGAAAGGTTTGAGTGGCTTCTGTCTTGGCCACGCCCGCGCTCTGCTCCGCCTCCTCCGACTCCTCGGTGCCGGACTCCTGCTGCTGCTGTTCCTCCTGCTCGGCATCGGGCCGATTGCAATCCTCGCCATCCTGCAGCTCCTGCAGATTCTGCTGGTCTCCTGTGCCAGCCTCCCCGCCGCTGCTTTGGTTCTGTCGCGGCTCCTCTGTCCTGTCCTCCCTTTCCCTGTCTAGCGTGGTGCTGGGATGTGGATGTGTCTGGGTCTGCACCTGGCCCTGGCCAGTGCCCTTGTTTTTCTTCTTCTTGCGCGACTTGTCCTTGTTGCGCTTGATGATCATGTCGCTGCTGCTGGCCTGGGTCGAGGGCTTGCCGCCATAGCCGCTGCTCCCGGAGGAATGGCTGCCGCTTAGCCGGGACTTGGAGCTGCCACTGTAAGGGGAGAGGCGAGGAGGAGAATCAGGGATTAATTACAAAGATAAATTCTTGACGGAGTATTGCTCTTCCAAGAGTTGGAGTTGGTCAGGTGCCTGAAGATTATGGGAATTGGATGGACATACCTGCGCTGCGACTGGCTGTTGCTGCAACTGTTCGAGTAGGCCGAATCGGACACCTTGGTGTTGTGTGTCGACTCTGTGGACTCGCCGCCCTCCATTGTGTTTGAGTTCTCCAGTTTTCCAATCTTAAAATGTACCCAGAGAGATATCTGCCAAAGGGAAGACATTAAAAGACATAAAAATAATTTTAAATTTAGAAATTTATCTTAAATATATTTGCAGCCCTAAGACTTACTCTACTTATTCTTTCTTAAAATATTAAAATAGTTTCTTCTTTGTTTGCATCTTATGTATTTATTTAAATCCCCCCCTGAATTGATTTTGTCGAGTATTTCACAACTATTGTTTCACTTCGGTCACTGCGAGTGACGAAATAAAGTCACGAAATCTGTTGCCGCATTTCAATTGCGTTGGGCAGAGCTTGTGCCACCTTCTGAATCCATTTACTTCCACTTCACTTTCATTTCGAATTTCTGGCTCAATTTAAAAACAAAAAAGTTGCTTGGTGAATCGATTTTAAGGTTGCCGCAAAACGAACAACAAATCGTAACCATTTTGCACCTTAATTAACACCAGATTAGAGGCCAGCGTCAGTGGGGGAGAGTAGAGTAAAGCTTCCCTAAGTTGACCAAGGTGCAACTAATGTAACTACCTAATGTACTATTAGGTTAGAAAATAATAAACATGAATACCTAATATTTCCATGCCAATTCTCCATCAAAAGTTTATTATTTTGATTAGAACGGATGCCTTTGTGTGCCACAGCAGTTGTCTTAGTCGGATTCTACTGTGTTCTCGGAACTACAGTTCCGGGAAAATGGGGGTGAATGGGTGGGCGCTACGTTGCATTCACGTGCAGCTGCAGGCGCTGTCAGTTGTTGCTCTCTCTCTCCGACGGATGCCGTTATGCAGGCAGCAGGCAGGCACAGATGCAGATACATTTCACAGATACAAAGATACTTGCATACGCCTTCACCCTTTTTGCATTATTTATTTATTATTTGCTTTTGACCTTTGCTTAAGTACAATTATTAAAAAAAATAATTAAAAATTCCCTTAATAAATACGTCTTAGTAATTTCCTGTTCGAATTTTGTAGCATAGTGTACTTGTAGTGTACTGACTTCTGCATAAATTCGCTGACCACGGCGTTTTTATTTTTTTTTATTTGCCAGGCAAGCATCTCATTTTTCGTACCCAAAATAATTACGTATGCCATAAAATGTCGCAAAGGAGATTATATAACCCCTACAAAAATAACATAAAAAAGGAATACGAAAACAAAACAAATATTAAAAAATATATTACATAACAGTGAAGGAAGCCCTCGATTTTTTTTGGAAATCATCATCAACTGATAGTGTAATTAACAGAAATAAAAGTTATATAGAGAGTTCTTAACGAAGAAGTCGTTTCTTACTGGGAATTTAGTTATTTTATTCAATCGATGAGGATTTCAAATGAATAATAAAAATAATGCAATAAAATCAATAAACTATAAATATATATTCCTCGTATATGTAACATTAATAATTAAAGCAAATAAAATGTAGAATAAATGTAAACAAATATTTGCATAGCTAATTTTCAATATTTCCCGCTTCAGATTGCATAAATTTCCCTTAAAGCCATCTTAATCAGCAAACTACTTGCAATTAGGCCTCCAAAAATAGGTAACAACCAATCAGTACAAGTATCGTTTGTATAATCGCCTTGGGAAAAAAGAACCCAATTATCCAACGCCATACGTCAGGAAGCCCGACTGAAGGATTGGGCTGCAGGATTACATATGGTCGTGCGTCACGACGGCGGCGCTGTTAGATAATGCAGCGCAGGATTCAGGACACAGGACACACAGGAATCTCGCGCAGATGGTGGTTAAAACCGAGTCATATCGTAGACAAAGTCATAACTGCTGCCATTTGTGGTCTATTTGTGGCATCAAATGCAGGGCGCGTGGCAGTTAGTGGATATCGAGGGAGACTTACTTAAATAAGTCGCAGGTGGATTTATTTTTGGGCAAATTTATTATTTAAACAGCATTAAAATGGCACCAAAAAGACTTGAAAAGGGATAACTATATGATTGTAATTATTTAATATAATTTACTTGATTAAATTAGGTCATTTTTGGTGTATTTTTGATTATTTTGAATTTTTAAGCAAAGTCAAAGTTTAAGTGATATGTATATCCCCATTCAACATAAATTTAAGTTAACAAATTGTCAAGTTAGGAGAAGGAATAAATAAATAAATCAATAAATAAATAAATAATGAAATAAGTAAAGTGTTAACATATAAATTCTGTGAAAGACCCGCGGTACCATGCGTCGTATGAGTAATGTTACTGATAACTGCTAGCAAAGGCTTATTGAAAATTGAAAGATTCTAAGCCAAGACTGAACAAAGCTTGTAATATTGTAATTTGAGGTTGTGATAGGTGAATTTAGGTTGGTTAATTTAGAATATAAAATTTTATAAATAAGTAAATAAAGTCCAAGCTAAGAAAATGTTGCCCCAGGTCAGAGATTAAATCCCATATCGCTTACGCTCATCACTGAAATCAGCGATAAGTTAATTCCCAATGCATTTCATATTCCATAAAATACACACACACACAAGGCGAATTCTGCAGGGACCACGCTACGTATGCGTAATATTTGGCCAACAAACTGTAATTGGGTGTAATTCGGTCGCATAGCTCAGACAATCGGCGAGAATTTAGCAAGGGTCAGGTATGCCGCCGAGCAGAGCTTTTGTTTACGCTGCGATTACTTTGCCGACGTTGTTGTTGTTGTTTTTGCATTTGCAACGTGCACGGCGCGATACTGATGATATTTGTATTTATTTGCCAAGTACAATATGCCCATTCCTATGCCGACAACGACAACTACTATTCCCGCCCATTGTTGGCGTCTCGCTCTGGCCACCGGCATGGCACTTATTAATAAACACTATATACACTCGTTACGAGCCCCGACATGGGGTTTATGTAAGTTGCAAGGCCCGAGAGTTGTTTTGCTCTTTGCAATATGATAATAGGCGACGCGACGCGACGCGACGTTCTCGCTCTCTTTCTCCTCTCACTTTATTGCAACAACGTGACAATTGCACTCACTTACTTGCCCTCTCTCGCTGGCCCTCTTGGGTGCTCAAGGGTTCAGGTATGTCCGGGTATCTGTGATACCTGGGACTATAGTTCACTGTAAACCCCCCTCTGTGGTGGGGTAGAGGTATAGGTTAATAGTCACTCTCTGTGGCACCAAAGAAACAAATTCAAAATAATTGTGTGTGTGCCTCTGGAGGTCGCTATTTCGATACACAATGTTCTCGGTTTAGTTTAGTTCGACGAGCGAGCTTCACGACCTTCTTGATGGAAATTCGCACGAATACTGAGTGTGCCAGGCGGGCAGCTCCACAGGTTTTCCCACAAAACAAACTGCAGCTCGCAGCTCGCAGCTCGCATCGTGGACTTCTCGTATTTTCATTCTCATTCACTCGACGCGCTCCCCAGCTTCGTGAACTGGGGTGGAGGGGGCTCGGGGGACCGACCCGAGATTCGTAGCTTATCGCCCACAAGTCGGCTGACATAGTTTATCGTTGGGCTCTGACTTTAACCCTTGGTTTGGATTAAGCGGGCTAAAAGAGGAGCATAATTGATAGAGAGAAAAATTAAGAGTTTAAATTAAAAATAGAGCTAGAGTTGGAATTTATTGGTTTTTCCAATTATTAAGCTCTTAGCTAAGTTATGCATTTTTGGAATTTTAGAAACTACGAGTAGTGCTTAACAGGCTTCATTCTTACAAACTTGTTTCATTATTCTTTTAATTGAACTTGTAAATGCTTGTATATATTATTTTATATATTATTGTACCTATAATATTTACTATTTATTTAAGTCTTCACTAAAATTATTCCCTTTAGTTAACTCCACCTCCACCACCTACAAAATCTACTAGTTGATGGTAAAGCTAACCAATGTTCCTATGGCAAACAAACCGACTGACAGTCTAGATCGACTCGCCTGAACAAAGACGAACTTATGCCTAGCTAAGAAAATAAGAAAATAAGTCTAGATCGACTCGACTGTTGATGCTGAACAATAACAAACTTATTTCCCATAACAGCCTAGCGAAGAAAATAAAACAGCGAGTAAGACCCCTGCTCACCGGCTTCGGGTTAAGCCCAACCAGGAGAGGCTGCCACCTGTGTGGCCATGGAGAAGGGCGAACGGATGGCGCTGTGTGGCCGCCCTGTGGGTGGTGTCTGGGCGAAATGAAGGAGGGCGGCAGGGGGTGGCTGCGGCAGCACGTTGACTCTTTGCCTTCGCACGCCGTCCGTGTGCTGGCCGTCCGTCCGTGTGTGTGCGTGTGTGTGTGCCAATGGGCCGACTACACTCAGAAAAACGAAATGGTTTTAAAATTATAAAAATAAATATAGATAATATTGTGTCAGAGCAAGTCAAAAGATAATTTTCAAAACTACAATCCTGGCTGAGAAAATTTCAGACATTATTTTATTTATAAATTTTTTATTTAGATTCGCCATAACCCTGAAAGATAAATAGTAGAGTATTTACATTATTACATTGAAAGAAAATGATTTTGCTAAAACCGTATTGACTCAACGACGAGTTCCACGAATAACACGTTACACTTTCCCGGGGGGGTGGTGGCTGTGCCTGTGCCGGTTAAGTCACGCATAGAGCCACGTGAGCGGCGGCTTTTCACTGCCTATTCGGCCTTTTGTGGCCGTTCTCTCGTATATTCAGAATTCGCCTTTCCCTGGTCGCATTCTCGCCTAGCTGCATTTCGCACAATGACTTTTGCATATAGGCAGCGGCGGCATAACGGTATTAGTCACTCGTCAGCTCTCGCTGTAGCTTTTGCTAGGCTCTCTGGGCTGCTCAGTCTCCGGCTCTTGGTCGTGAGTGGCGCCAAGCTTTCCCGCCTTTGCCGCCTCTAGCCTCCCCCCCCACCCCACTCCCCTATTCCCCCTCACGAAGTTTTTGAATGGTGGCTCTTGCTCAGATGCGCGAATTCAGTTGCAGATTCGACTGCTTCGATGGATGTGACTGGCGGCACGTACTAAATGCCAATGACACTTCACTTACAGACAGCTGATATTCCGCCCACAGCGCCGCCCAGCTGGTTATCGATTGCGGTAACGGGTCTTTTTAAACGGCGAGTGGCGAGCGAGCACTCTGTGACTCCCAGATGGCGCCACTCCTTGATAATTCGTTATTATCAAATTATTTCAACGAATAATAGATACATATCTATCCATACATTTAAGAAAATGCTAAAAAATTTTAATTAAATTTTAAATTCTGCTTCAGAAATTATATAATATTAAAATTGTCAAAATTTGAAACAATGAAAGTTAAAATAAACAAAAGTTGAGTATGCAGATTTGTTAACCCTATAAAAACTAGCACAAAAACGCTTTCCGATTGGAA
>JAEIIL010008768.1:0-37680 GCA_018905715.1 Drosophila lini | reverse complement strand
TTTGTTTTTCGAACATGCCGCGAGGAATCGGACGGGCCAGGAATTTTGGAACTGCAGGGTCCGGTCAAAGAAAGTGCGTAGCGCACATGTTAATTGAAGGCAGTGCAAACACAGCAAAAACCCATAGACAGAGAGATGGTATCTCCCACAAAAGAAAGAGATAGCCCCGGGAGACTAAAGAGAAATGGAGACGGAGATACATATATAGTGAGTGACCCTCTCAAAGGACATGCAATTACGACCACCAACCGACGACAATAATCAGCAGACAGTCAGTCCTTCAAGAGTTGGGATATGCGATACCCTCTTTCAGTTAGGGGGTTGTTCAGTAATTAATAATTAATTAACTAGTTCCATCGACATGACTGAATATTGCAGCAAATAAGGGGCGAAAATGCATTCCAATTTATCAGTTTGCTGAAATATTATATTCTCTGATTACGTATGCCTACGAAACCAATTAAAATCATTGAAATTCGGGATGATTTGAGTTTCTGCTTTAATTAATCATAGGATGATTTGATGCAAGTAGTAAGTATATTGAAATTATTTTTGGTTTAATAATAAAGATGTGAAATCCTCTATAGACTCTGCATTTCTCATAACCACTAAGTGGTTTTATATTAAATGCACATTTTTGTTGTCCAATTCAATTAAGCTTGCTTACTAAACCCGGTGTTGGTAACTTTTTGCCACAAAAATCGGATTTTAGATGTAACCAAGCAACAACAAGCTTCCATCTAATTAGGTTATGTTTTATTGTTGTAATATGACAGAGGGATCCACACCATAGCACTGGCTCTAGCCTTCACTTCCTTATCTCTGGAGATGCTTCGGTCAATTCCACGCCCCTACGACCACCCCGGAGGAGAAGAAGAACCCGACCCAGGCGAAATTGGACCCGCCAATGGAATTTAATCAAGTTTTATTTGCACTAGTCCGAGGTCCGAGGTCCGAGGTCCCTGGGCAGCGCAGATGAGCAATGAGAGCACATCAGCAATAAAATCGGGCATATATGAGTGAGTGTGTGTGTGTGTATAGTACAGTGGAGCTTCGAGATATTTAACTTTTAAGTAATGGAGAAGGGTAAGGAGTATAAAAGTATTTTTTATGGGATTACTGAGATTTTTTAAAGATATAAAAACCATATAAACACCATTTTACACCCAAATAAACTCCATAGAAGTTCCCCTAATAAAAATTGAATCTACCAAGGATCTACTGTATTTATTCTAGGATCTGTGCTTGTATATGTCTGGGTATTGATTGTCATAATTAAACGCTGCTGCTGCTGCTGTTGTTGTTGTTGTTGCTGTTGCAATTTCCCTGACCATCACGTATCTTTGCTCCCCCCCATTTTCCATTTTCTCCCCATCTCTCCTCCCCCTTTCACTCCATTTTCCCTCTGTATTTTTTCCCCCTTACTTCTTGGTTTTGTTTGAGTTTTGTAACTGCGCTTTAAAAGTTTGTTGATTGAATGCAGCGCTGCACAATTGTTGCAAAAGGGCAGCCATAAAGTGGCCTTATACAAACACAATCCCACCTCATTCTCGGTTCTTGTATTCTCTGTTTTCTTTTTTTTTTTTTTTTATCCACCCACACGAGCGGTTTTATAGCCATTCTTTTGTGTATACTCTGTGGATTAGTTCTTCATTGTTTAGTTGGCAGCGTGGCGCTTTGCAGATAGCTGAGACAGCCCAGAGAAATGCCAAGAAATGCATTGCAACTTATCAGGGCGGAATACCGAATACGGCATTGGGGGAGAGACGGGTGGCAGTAGCAGCAAATGTGTGTGCAAATGTGGGGAGATTGGCGATGTGTGTGCAGCTTGGAATGGTGCACGGAAAGAAATGTCATTAGATTTTATCCGAATTTTATAGATTATGGATAGATATCAAATACAGAAATATTACCCTATCAGTTTTACACAACAATAAGCAGTTGGGAGTTTTGCAAAGAATGTTTGGAGATTTGAAATAGCCTTTCAAGCAGCCTAAACGTATGCAGTGATAATACTTTTTTTTTTGTATTTTTAATGTTAAAATTAAAAAGATTATATAAATCGTAATGATTTCTAAGTTTTACAACAATATAAATAAGTATTAGTGCTACTTTTGGATTACCAGAAATGAGGCAGCCGAAATGTATGCTATGATTTTCACTAACTAAGCCTAGCGAAATTTTTTAATTTAAATCTTTATTCTTATATAAAAATTTTGGAAAAATAATTCAAGTTTTTATAACTTTTCAGTGTAGCTTAAGCTGGCAGTGCTATTGCTGCAGCTGCTAAGTAGTTCGGTGGGCGTGGCAAAATGCATAGCTAACTAGCTAGTTGGGCGAAGAGAAGAGCTGCTGCTCACTAAGCAGCTCAAGTCGAAATAGATTTTGGGCGCCATGAATAAAATATCCCAGTTAAGAGTTCAAAGCTCGGCACGTGTGCGAATTTGATAGAGCAGCAGCAGCTTTTCCATTGTGCCAGTAAGAGATATGTGTTGTACCTTTCGTAGAAATTTACTTAATACTCACTTTGCATTAAATATGATGATATGAACTTGGGAGTTGAAGCTGATGCTTGAAATTAAGGCCAGAAGACGAATGTCTGAAGTCTTGGGTAAATGGGAATTAACTTGGTTTCGGGGGATATCTATGGATTTCTAGTGAAGTTTGTTAATTATTTAAAATAAGAAATCAATATTTATTAATTGTTTAAAAATATAAGGACTATCTATTTAACAAAACTTTATAAATTAAGAAAGAATCCATACACTTCTCTTACAAATTCCACAATCCCCCAGTTTTTTAAAGCAAAACCCTAACTTAAATCCATACCACTTCCCTGTAATTTCGCTTATTCGTATCTAAAGCACTTTTGATTGTGAATACAAAGTAACCACTGATCCTTTCGCCATTCACTTGACATTTTCATTTAGGCACTCCAGGGGGACATTAAAGGGAACGGCCTCGAACAGAGCACATTTTGCACATTTTCACTTAGTTATTACATTTTATTTGCTTATTTATGGCCAGCTTTCACGCTGTCCGCTCCACTTTGGGTTTTCCGCTTTCCTCCTACGGGTTTTCTTCCGTTTATTATTATTTTTTTTTTTTGTGTTTCATGACAATTGTCGGCACATCGGTTGGCTATTGACAAAAATTACACAAGTCCACCCCCGTGACTTCCAAGGGGATACTACCGCTGCTGGACTCTGGTTGTTATGATTATATTGTGTATTGTGAGACCGTTTCTATACCCACAACACGTACAGTTCTCCATTCGCCGGTCGTATAATACGATATTTGCATGAAATTACATGGACAGCACGAATGGGGGGAGTGGGATGGAGGAGGGGTAGAAGGAGAGCTTGATTCCTGGCGGGTGGAGGAGGCCCTTTGGGTTATTAACATGCTCCAGAGATTAGACCGACGCCGGCAATGATGACAACATTTGATTTCTTTTCCGTTTACACAGGACAACACAGTCCCAGGGCCCGTCTCACCCCCTTGGTTTATCCTCCAATTTCCCTCCGCCTTTGTGCTAATCAGCGCAAATACCCAAAATACAAAAGCCAAATCGAAAGTAAAAGCAAAAATCAGCGGGAGAATGAAAGAAAGGAAACTCCTCAAAAGAACTTCCCAGCTCAGACACAACCTTCTCCGCCCCAAAAAATTCGACACCCACTTTACCACCCAAAAAGACGTCAATCAACGGAGAAAAAAAAAAAAAGAAAAAATTTGATATGCCTTCGGGGTCTTGTGTTGATTTTTTTCGTGCCTTTTGATACCCATTAATCGAAGAGATCAAGGGGTATATTTAGTATTATATTTATGTATATTTCGATTAAATTTAAATAAAAGAAATATATTACAAAAATGACGTCAAAAAATATGACAAATTTTGTAGCATATTTTTTGGTGCATTTTTAAGATATTTTAAAACTCAAGTGATTTCTATAGCTTAACATTTTATTATGCCATTTTAAGCTTTAAGATATTAACTCGCCTAAAAGTATGCTTTGATTTTTACACAGTAAAGTAACAAGGTATTCCCTGGTCTTTACATTTATCATTTTTCACAATTTCTTCTCTGCTCTGTTTTCGTTTCCTTGAGGTTTTTGTGATTATTGATTTGTTCCCTCTTCTGCCTGTAAACTGATATTTGGCATTTGAAATGCGAGCAATTCTATTTTTTCTTCCTTTTTCCCGTGGAAAGGGAACTGAGCTCAAGACTTTCCTGTGATGTATGATAAACTCCAGTCTGCGGCTGGATTAGCCGCTCAACGATTTAAGTGATTGTATATCTTACAGATATACGATTTCGGTGTCGCCGGGCGAAAACAAGTGCAGAGATTTAATAGCCAGCAAGCCAAGTGCCACACAGGTGAGGTGCGCCAGAGAGAGATCTGGGTGTTTGGTATCGGGGAAATCCCCCATCTACCATCTATCCGGCGGACCCAGGACGGCACCAAGTTTGTCCTTACAGTTTAAAGTGATTTGTGGCGCTTTGAGTGGCTAAGAAAGTTTCCTTTTCTCTCTCTATGTCAGAGTGTGTGTATGTCTTACTTTATTTTCGCTTGGCTGGAGGTTTTTATGGTTGTTCTGTTGGCAGTTTCTTCAGCAGTTTTTAGCTCAAAGTTCTTCCTGAATTGAGCCCAGAAGAGGCCATCGAATCGGAATTACACTTTGATTAACAAATGCTAATGTTGTTCCCATGTTGCTCAGATGGGGTTTGATTTGTGTGCCTAACTTGATTTTATTGAATGCAATTGTTTAGAAAAAGTTCTCTCTGTGCGGATGAAGTTTGCTTCAAGTGCAATCGAAGACAATTTGATTTATCGCTAGAGTGGATTTCATGGCGGTAATCTAGGTGACTAGAGTTTTATTTCATTTAAAGTTGCTTAATGGGTTTAAAACACACTTTAAGCCAGATATATTCTGTACAAATTTAATTTATTTCCCACACTTGGCTCGACATAAATCTTTAATGAAAAGATTTATCACTACCCAGCGATTTATAAAAAGTAATTAATGCCACATTAAATCTTATTTTAAACCTTTTACTTTTAAATAAATATATACTGTCTCGCGTCTCATTTTCATTATTATCCAATGAAAACAGGACCCTTTTTCCATTATCAACATACTTATTTACCCTTTCGCCGTCGGTTGCCCATATATTTAGCTTAATTTCAATTTGAATATTCCTGCTGTTTGGATAACATTCCCAATGACCTTTTACACACAAATGGTGCCCGCCAACGCTGCTGCTGTCAGTAATTAAAATTTGTCCAAAGCTTGCAATTAAACCCCAAAAATAAAACCAATTGCTAACCCAACGACAGAGCGAACAAAAAAAAAAAGGAATACGATATACAATGTATATAAACCGGAGTATAATACCAACCTTGAGCCTTGAGTGTAGAAGGATCTGGCCTGCTTAGCGAGGAGGAGAAAGTAGCCTGGCACACAAAGCAATTAGCAGAAAGGGACGCACGAAAGGACCAAGGATCCAGGAGGCAGCAGAAGTGAAACGGACTTGTCTGTAAAAAGAGAGCAAGGTAAAATATTTGCATTAACTGGAGAGGGAGGAATAAATAAATAAAATCTACAGATGTGCTCGGAATAATGTAGCAGGAGAAAAAAAAAAAGGGGGGTCACAAATCAGGATTTGCAAAAATAGCACAAGGCTAAATATATATTTCTAAATTAGCAATAAAATTAGTTATTTGTGTGAGCGTTAAGGCTTACTAATTTTAAACGAATCACTAAATTTTAAACTTTAGGCGCTAAATTCATTATTTACAATAACTTATACTATACTTTCTTCAATTTAAATATTTAATAAATGTTTTTAAAAATATGACCATGTTTTAGCCAGCATAAATTAAAAAATTACCATATTTTTATACCATTTTTATTTCCTTTATTGAAACCTAGAAAAATGACATGTAAATCTTAAATTTCCCTTCTAAATTCACCTAATATTTTACCCTAAACTGTTTATATTCACAACAAAGCAACGAGGCTGCGGGTCATGGAAATCCTTTTTTAATTTCCTTACGCCCCGCAATTGTAATTTGTATCTGAACTGTGTTTGGCCCGGCTAAATAAAGTTATAAAAGCATACAGAGAGCGGGGCCAAACACGCCACCAACAACAATATAATGGAAATATTGTGGAAAATCTGGAGTGCGTTTCTGTTGCACATAAAATTTCATTGATTACATTTGTTTGCCGTTTGCCAGTTGCGCGTTAAATGCTTAGCAGGAGTGGGTTCTCCTTATTTTCGGTTTTTCTTTTTTATGTTTTCTATGTATGTGCGTGTGTGTGTGTGCCTAGGATCGTTTCCTGTTTACACAGGCCCAAGACCTAGGGTCCTGCCGCACGCGAACGCTAACGTAAACTCAAACACCCCGAGAATTCAGGGCCAGGGCAGGGCAGGGCCACGAGAGAAATACTTAACAAATAAAACGCTGTAATATATCTTTGCGGTGGTGGTGGGGAAAATACCTAGAATTATGTGCGCCTAAAAATATTTAAAACGCTATTTATATGCTAATACCAGGCAGGCAGCGAGCCAGCACACACAGAAAGAAAAATATATTCCGGGAAAATGGAAACACGCCCCACAAAACTGCATTATGCGAGGGCGGTTGCAATGGCATTTCTTTATGTTTCTTCTCGTTTTTTTTTTTTCTCATTTCATTCCAACGAATAAAAAACGAACCAACAGTTTTCACTAAATCCTCATTAATTAGTAGCATTTAGGGCGGCATTTTCCCCGGCTATTTTGTGTGCAGCCACGCCCCCGCCGCTCATCGCCCACCCGCTTAACGAGCCGGCGATGCGGCAGCGTTAAAGCTACTTAGCATTAGAGGCACTGCCAAAGAGCCAAAGCTCCCCCCTAAAAGTCCAAGGCCCATGGTGCACAGTGGGCTACAGCCAGTCAGCCATTTGGTAACAGGTGCTGAAAACCGGCCAATGACACATTACTCAGCACTTTTAGGTGTGTGTGGAGCCGAAAAAGCCAAATGATGCATGAAAAGAACAGGTGGCTGGCTCATTCAGTGGGATTACCCAACTCGATCGAAGGGGAGAGAGTGCTGCAAAAGTCTTTAAAGAACATAAATCAGTTAAGGCTAATTGTGGAAACACAAGAAAAAAAATCAAAGTTGGTTGCAAACACACACTCTCCTCTCTGTGTGTGTGTTTTTCCTATAAAAGTTTGTGTGTAGAAAATACTAAAAGTTTTGGGAACCCTGTTATTGAAGCTAAGTGAGTGGAGTGAACGAATTTTATATGAATTGAGCCAATTAATTGGAGCTTGGTAAGCTGCTGGCAAGTGCTAACTGCTAAGAGAGCAAAAGGAGAGAGTCTCTGAAGACGGAGTTTATAGTGCCAATTATTTGGATTTGTTTGGCACAGAAAGTTGCAAGTGTTTCCCATTGTTTTCATTGTTTTATTTTCCTATTTTTCTTTTGGAATTTATAGATGAAGTTTTAATGGTTTTAATTGGGTTTCAAGGGTTTAAAATTTTGACTTGTTAAATTTTATATTTACTTCCATTTATAGTTTTTGATTTTAGCTTGGTTTACCTTTAGCTAGCCCACTGTTTCACCGTTTATTTTAGCAACTATTAGCAGGCGCTGCTGGCCACCCAAAAATGTAGGCAACACAAAAAATAAACACTCAAAGCTTTTGCCGCAAAAAATAAAGAGAAAACATTTCATATATATATAGATATACTATATAGGCAGGGAAACTCTGACCTGCACACACAACACAAAAAATAAAGAGAAAACAAAAAAATAATACAAGTAAGAATAAAAACAACGACAGCGACTAAGACAACACTACAAATGCCATCAGACCGTCGACCGGCGGGGCATTTGCCTGCATTTAATAACGTTTAGTCTGTGTGAAAATAGAAAAAGTATTTGGTGGAAAAAGTGGGAAAACGAGCAGAGGAAAAGCACAGAGGGAACAAACAAAAACAAAACATTTCAGATGGTGTGTGTGTGTGGGAAAAGGGGAAAATTCCTACCCTACGGAACCGTGCAACGCATTAATTTCATTCACACTTTGGAAAAAATATCTACGTACATACACATTTAAGGCAAATATGCAATAACGGCGTGTTGGAAACAATAATATTTGTCTAGGAACCCGAGACCCAGGCCCAGGCCCGAAGTGTGGAATGAAAAGTGGCCGAAGTCCCAAAGACCTACCAGCAAACAACACATGACGATGCTGCTTGAATGGATGCGGCGGAGGCCACTCTGGGGTTAAGGGCAAAATATGGACAAGAAGCACGCGCAGCTTGGAAAAAATTACAAGCCATGAACACAACACAAAAAAATATGAGAGAAAAAATCCCTGGTCCGTGTCTGAGCTTCGAGTTTGTCGTTTGTTTAACATTTTCTAAAACAACAGTACAAAAGATATAAAAATGGTACAAAGATAACATTGTATAAGCCATGGGGAAATTTTTCTTCAAAATTTAAAAAGGTTTTGCACCTTCACAAGTTTTTTAATAAATCATACTTTTATAATAAAACAATGTTCTTGTGTTTAAACAGTTACGATAAATTAAATATTTCTCTACTTAACCAGTCTTCCTCTATTAATTTCTATAAACATTACCAAAAATATACATAAACAAATACAATTTCGAAGTTTTAAGGTTCCCAACTTTTTACCAATTTCCATTAAACTTTGACAGAAACAACGTAAACCCTTCTGAGGCCATTTGACGACCCCCATTTTTCCTCCCTTCTAAAACAAATCGCAGCCAAATGCCCAGAAATCCCCTTAGCACACACCTCTTTTTTTTTACGACTGCAGATATTGAAAAGATCCCCAATGCCAATGCTGCAGCTGTAGTACTATATTCCCCCCACAAAAAAAAAAAAAAAAAATAATAATAAGAGGAGAGCAAACAAAGGAGTGAGGCTCTTTGTGCATTTGTCTCGCGTTGCCTTGATCCCCGGACCCATTACATTAGGGAGCTATCCACACACGCAGGCAGTAGCCGCTGAACAGGAGCAGTTTCAAAAAGGTACACGGAGAGAAAAAAGAAAAATATCCTGAGAAGAATGAGTGTGCCTTTTATTAGGCAGACCAGTCTAGGTATTACTTGTTATATTTATATTTATTAATTATATTATTACATTATTAAAACTTTTGCTTATTCAATCTTTAGTCTTTTTGAGACCTCAAAGAATTCGTACTTGGGAATTTTAAGTCGATATATCTATTTCTATATTTCTTATAAAATTTTTACTTGGAAATTGAAAGCAGAATGGTGTCCCTTTTTTTAATTTGCCTCGCTTCTGTTTTAGTTAGTTATATTATTTTTAAGAAATCTATCTAACTAGATCATATACTTTCTGATATTTTCTTATACATTTCCCAACATTTTAAAACTAGTGATACATTTTCTTTCCGTGTTTGACCCCAACCCCAAAACGAGTCATGTCACGGTGTTTGGGATTTTTCAATGTGTAAAACTACCTGTCGCTGGGCTGTGCGGTTGGGCTTGGGTTTGGTTAGTTCCATTCTATTCCAACTGCTGCTGCTCCTATTGCTCCTGCTGCTGGCTGCTACTGAAACTTGCTGGATTTTGGCCTCGCGTTGAGCCGGGCAAAACTATCTTTTAACACGCACAACGCATTATACGAGCACCTTGCATGCACACGTCGCCGCCAACAGCCACACCGACATCCATCCATGGCACTGGCACAGGACCTGGCCAAAAAGGAATGAAATAAGAGCGATAGAGAGAGAGACAGAGAGCCCAGTCAACGTATTTCCCAACGCCACCTGAATTTCATTCCTGCAATCCCCCGAAACCAGTGGTATATATATCCCTTTCCTCAAATTTTCCCTGGGTTCCGTCTAACGTTTTCCACTTCTTGCTCTTGGCTGACGACATTTGTTGGCTGCTCTGCTCCGGTGCCTCTGCATGGGTTTTCCTCACTTCGTTTTGAATACACTTGATAAAAGGGTATTTAGGAGTTCAATGACACAAAGAAAATATTCGAATTTAAGTTAAGAAGCTATAAAATACAGTCTAAAGCTTGAAATTATTTCTAAATAAGGGTTGAGGGATGGGATTAGAAATAATTGTTACTATTAAGAAAGTGCTACTCCAAGGATATAGACAGTTCGTTGTTGCTTGCAGGAATTTATTTCTTGGCCTCTGTATAGTTCAGTTTGGTTTGGTTTCGGCTTTGCTCGCATTTGCGTTGGCTTTTCTTTTCAGTTTTTATTTCTGTTAAGTGAAATGTGCAGGAGCTCCTCGCACATACACACACCGGAGTGAACCTAGAGCATAGTGCAGAGTGGAAAAAATATTCTGGCTGCTGCACTCGTCGTTGCTTGCTGTTCCTTAAATAAATTTAGCTTAGTTTTTGAATGGTTTTTGCACTTGAGAGGTTTATATTTTTGCACAGTTCTTCCTGTGCACTCCACTCGAGCAGACGCACACACACATTCCCAGAGAACTTCTGGCTGTCTCCTTCTGTTGAGAATCCGAGAATTAGATTTGCATCAGTTGAGTTGGCGTAAATGCGTTTCGGGAGCTATGGGGTAATCTCAGTGTGGCAGCAGCATATTTATGCCTCACTCTGTCTCAATTGCTGGGGCGTGAAGGAAATACTTTTTCAGTTTTCCTCCTTTTTTTTTATTTTTTGAGGGATTCCTAGCTCAGTCTGCACAGGAAATAACTTTCGATAGGAATTAGTAAACAATTTCCTATTTTCATATTGAAATAAGATTGGTAAGAGAGAAGCATGCACATATTTTAGAAAATCTTAAATATTCAAGTACGAATTCAGCGCTAAATTTCGGAATATATATAAAAAAATATCCAAGAAAATATTGCTTTTAATATTATACTGAAAATATTGTAAGCTCTGATATATCGAATTTTTAAATATCGAAAATATAGACTGTTTATAAATGAATATATAAATATCCAAAAAATTCGTTACTATCTTGTCATTTAATATCTATTCCTAATCAAATCTTGATAAGACTGGTACTTCATCATAGCATTTTTATTATATTTTCTCCCTGTGTTCTTGAATTTTAACATTATTCTTGACTTTGAATTTGCCAAAAAGTTTTGCGCATACATTTCAGACATTACAATGTCTAAGCGTAAAACTTTTCAAAGGGATTTTTCCGCAATCAAAGTTGAAGCCGGTCGTCGGCCATTTGACCTGTTCATTACTTTTATCAGAGCAGACCTGCTGCCGAAAGGGCTGAGATTCGTTTCTGGGATGGATATCTTCATATGGAGCTGGAAAAACAGTCAGTTGCGATGACAAATTGCCTAAGCAGCACCAGCTTCAGAGCCAGCAGCAGCTGCAGAAGGAGCCAGAGTGCCACAAAATGTTGCAATTTATGCAAAGAAATGCAGCAGCAACGCCGCCGCCCTCTCTTTACCCCTCAGTGTTGGCTACTTTTTATGCGGCCGCAAACAATTCAGTTTGTATTTGTATTTTCTCGTTTTTTTCCCTTTCGTTGGCTGCTGAATGTTGGCCATAAATTGTTGCGCACAGTGCGTTTCGTTTGGTTTGGTTTCGTTTCGTTTCGTTTTGCAGTTTGCAATTCGCAGTTTTCCAGCATATTTCAGTGAGATACCCTTTGTTGCAGCAGCTACGGGGCTTTCATTCGCCGTCGTCGTTGTTTATGCTTTCCATTTTATACTCATACATAAATACATGTTGTATATACAAACATAAGTACGGTATGTACGCGTGCTGCACGGCTGGTGTAATTCATAAACAGGCAACTTGGGTGGCACAGGCGCCTCCCCAAGGGCGAAAAAAGAATAAATATACGGAGAATAAATTACGGAAAAAGTCCAGCATAATATTTAATTGATTCGGAATTTCAGAAAATGTGGTAAGAAGTTTTTGTTACAACGCCCAAATGTTTTTATATTTTTTATTAAAAATATTCAGAAATAAGGTTCAATAAATACAAACATTGAGAGCCCGAAAAGTCTAGTAAATAATTACTGATATATATTTACATTAGGAGGAAATTTCCTTTATTATAAAACTACATAAATATTGCGCTCGTTATCATATTCAAAATATATCATAATGTTAGATATATCAAAATTTGAGCAATCGAAAAATATCGCTTTTAAAGTAAGAATATTAAATATTCGATTAATGTTATTTAATTTGTTTGTCTTCATTTCCGAATATCTGGTCTGATATTATTAATCTGGTCTGATTATTAATAGGAATATCGATATCCCAAGATTTTCTACTTCTACTATTTCTTTAAAATTTCTTAAAAAATAATTTTTTCTGGTGTAACATTTTCTCCTTTTTGTACCGCCAAAAGGATCTGCCCTGGGAGAAATGGTTATTTGGTATGTGGGGAAAACTATATTTCCCGCTCCACCGGCACAGCCTCAGGAAGACGAGGACCTGGACCCCGGCTTGGAGGCTTCGCATATTTCGCTCAATCCACACGAGAGAACCCCACGAAACTAACAACTCCCCGGAGAGTATTTATGCGGCCGGGCAGACATACATATTCTTTTTTTTTCTGCCGCTTGGTTTGCACATTCTGCGTGCGTTAACTTTTCTGCAGCACTGTGCGGGTTTCTAAAAGCAGTTGCCAACATTCCCATAGTCATCGTCATCGCCACATCGCCAGTCGGGGGCAAATATTTCGCATCTTTTGTCTATCTTTTGTAATAAATTTTTGTGTTTTTTCCTCATCTCTTCATGGTCATGTAATTTGAGACGCCAAGCACTGTCAGTGTATGTATTGAGTGTGTGTATGTATGTGTACATGTCAGGTAGCTAAAAGAAAAACTTCTTTTCTAATGTTTGTCATTCTCATCATAAGCTGAAATAAAGCTGATAACCTTTTTGTGTACTCTATCGGAGGATTGGGTATTTGTAAATTATTGGGGAATTGGCCAAAACTGAAAGAGAGAATTTTTTGTATATGCTTTATAAATAATAAAGAAAGTCTTTTATGAATATAATGTAAGTAGTTTAAATTAAATATCTGAAATGCTTTAATTCTTTTCATAATTCTCTTCCTTCAAGCTTCTAGCTTGAAAATCCTTTTAATCATTACCAAAATAAATAATATTTTTGCACATATAAAATATAATATAAAATATTATTAAATTTGTTTAAATATTCTTGGGATTTATATTATACATTTCCTTTCAATTAAGCCTTGATGCATTTTCTGTATAAAAAAAAAGTACCCTGCTACCCGGCTCTTTAAAATAAACCCATAATCTAAACCCCACTGATTTCCTGCTAAAACGCTTTAGGGTATTGGCATTTTCATCAGGCACATTGCTAGCTTTCCCCCCGCCATCATTTTCCGTGAGTCTTTCATTATTATTTGCTGGCGGAACGTTGGCGGCGGCCTGTCAAACTCCATTTGCATTTGCCAAAACGTTGTCGAAAATTGTTTCTCTTTGGAAAAAGAAAAAAAATCAAAAAAATCGAGTCAGAGATGGAGATGGCGGACCGTAGTCATCCATCCATCTATTTGCCTAATATATCTTCATAGTCGCCAGTTTATGGCCTGCTTGGTCCTGGTCCTGCCTATATAGCAATCTGGCGGCGGAATCTGGTGGCCGCCTCCCGCCACAGTTCCACCCCGTTTCCCACCGCCATCACACACTGCATCGCTTCTTCTGTCATCGTCTGTCTGCCAAATGGTTGAGATTGTAATTTTTTTCGTTTTCGAGCTTCCGTATACTAATGCGACGGCGGCCTCGGAATCGTCCATGGCCAGCCGCCTGGCCTGGCTTCCCAGCTACAGCTCGATTCCTGTGTCTGGACGGAGGAGGGAAGGAGACGCCGTTGCTGCTTTGTTTGTGCCTCATATTTACGACTGGGCCAGGTCCAGGCGAAGGATAGAAGCTGCTACTGGGGGAGACTTTTGCACTCAGATTAAAGTTTGAATTTTAAGTGTTTTCCTTATGAAAATCATAGTATTATAATCATGAAATCTTGCATTTGAAACCTTATATTTCCCAAATGCATTTTCAGAGAAATAAATTTGGACTATAATAGTCAGTTTATAATTTTTAGAAACTAATGCCTTGAATTTTCTAATATAAAAATATATTTTAGATTGTTTTCTTGATTTTATCTCTTCTGAATAGTGTTTTGTTTTTTTTTCTATCTGACTTGACAATATTTTCCCGCAGTGTCTACTGCAGAACTCACATTCGCACTCGTCGAGTATCTCATGCCATCATCTTTTAAACGACAGCGGCGGCAATTCCTCAAGTGTTTTGGCTGCCACTGCCGCTGCTGGTCGTCGCTCCACTTGAAAATTTGGCATCAAATGTCAGCGTCAGGAGGCCAGGCCAGGCCTTCGTCGTTTTGTCGTTTTGCATTTGATTTTCACTAGTTCTCAGCTCTTGGCTCTTCCCACCCTCGAGAGGTCGTCTGTCCATCGGATTTAAATGAGTTTTTCAAATACTTGTGCACGTACGGGCTGAATTTGAACGGTAGTCGTTGGTCGTTGGTCGATGGTCGATGGTCGCCGCTCGTCGGCAACATCAACAACTTTCTTTTATTCCTTTATCTCACAGCGAATGGAGCGATATATACGCCTTCTGGCACGCACTGACATTTCCTCTATTTGGGTTTCTATTCAAACTTCAAGACCCAAACAGAACCAGAAACAGAAACCAGAATCAGAACAGAAAACTCAACTCTAACTCGGTCTCTGGCTATGCCTCTGTCTCTGGCTCTCAATTGAATTCATGCTCTGTCATTTTTAATGAATCACTTAATTGTCGTCCAAGTTGGGTGGACGTCGAGTGCTCGAGAGTTTCTCTGGATTGGATTTGGATTTTGGTTGTGAAGGGCAGGAGTGGGAAATACATACATATATAGGAATATAGAGGGAGGAAGCGACTTCACAGGCTGCCAAAACATTCAAGAAATCTGAGAAGCCAAGACGTTTCGCTCGAAATGAAGTTGCAATGATCCGAAAAGTGGAGTTTTGATGAGGGATATTCTCGGTGATCTGTGATCTGTGTGTGCCCAAGAAAACGATCTTTTAAAGGCTTTAGTTTTTCAAGTTGATTGAAAGGCGAGTGAAAGGAAGATGTTTGAAGTGGAGTATTTAGTTTTAAATTGCATTCGAGATTTTATTTTAGTCTGTTAATTAAAAAGAAGGCCTTATTTTATTTATTACCAATACTGTTTTATGCCTGAACCAGGTCTTAAAATTCAAAAAAAAAATTTGTGAGTTATTTGTAAGGCATAAACGAAATCGTTAAATGCTACCTGCTTTTATTTCCAACCGAAACTCCTTTACAATCAACACCTTTTTGCCACTAAACGTACGTTCGAGACCAACTCCGCTGGTCCATAAAAAATCCAGAAAAAAAAGAAAGAAAACCCCCCAGCAGACGAGAGAAACTAAATTCCCGAAAAACCCATTCCCAGTGCCATTCCCATTCCCCAAGGAGAGGACATTGCAACTCCATCAAAACGGCTCTCGCACCACATGAAATTACTCATAAAAGTGCGACCCAAAAAAAGAAAATAAAGAAAAGTACATTGCCAGCACAAGTGAAGTGTCTCTCGGCTGTCGTTTGACGTCAACATACGTATCTCTCTCTCTGGGCCGCAATCCTCAATTTGATGCCGAGATGCTGGGGAGTTGAAAGTGTTTTTACCCATTTTTGGCAGGAACACCGGACGAAGTACGGACTCTACCCGTTCTGAGGCCTTGCGTCGTCGTTGCCGGCGGCTTCTAACAAATTTAAATTGTTTTCAACTTAATTTTCGGGGACCCAGTTATCATGGCCAAGTGTGTGCATCTTCATCAAGAGAGTACTGGGCTTCTCTAACGAGACTGCCACACACATTCACTACACTTGAAATATATATGGAAACTAAAGAGTTTTGGGACTGTATATATATTTATATATTTTTTAAACTTTGTTAAGTTTAAAGAAATTCAGCACATTAAATAACTAAGTTACTCCAAAATATCTCTTCATTTTCCCCACAATCTTTTATTGACTCAATTATCTTCTAATTTATGTTACCAATTTCCACATTTTTATGACCATTTCATTTTGCTGACTGCATCTGAGAGTCTTTAGAAAAGCATAAACAAATGAAATGAGGCACGCAAATATATTTCAAACTGAGCATGGCCGCCGAGAAGCCTGCCGCCGAGGCATCTTCATCATTTTCCACGCATGATTCGGCATAAAATTTCGTTCACACCATTTAATTTTTTTTTTCTTGCTCCGTATATAGAAATATATATATATTTATAGGGGCAGGCTGGCAGGCAGGGTAGACTGAGAGATGGTCGAGTGCTATATTGTTGACATTTTGGGCTCAACACTCGATACTCGTGGCACACGCATCAGCAAATTGTGTGAATTATAGTCCTCCTGTTCGGGTTCCTCTTGGTATTTATTGTGGGGATCACATCGGTATAGTTTTAGGAGAGAGAGAGAGGAGGACATATGGGCATGACACTCATTTCGTAGAGGTCGGAGGAGTCGCCGTCGTTGGCCGCTAATTAAGTGCAGCCGAACATGACTTTTTATAACTTGAATTTATGGTGATTTTATGGCCGCCCAGCTCCAAGGGGAACTTCTTCTGCAGCTCCTACTCCTCCTTGGCTTGAGATCAATCAGCGAGGCGATATATTTGATATGTAATTAAGACAAACGTAACTGTTTATATATGAGTATACCACGAGTATATCACCCCGGCAGCGGCTCACATCTGAGAGGTTCGCTTTGGGATTCGTTGTAAAGCCATGAAGTTTTTTGATTGAGTTTTACTGCCTCTAACACTGAGGCACTTGCATATGATTAGAGAATGCAGCAATCCGGTGGGAACCGAGGAACCAGTGGGGAGTGGAGAGAAGTTCCAGAATCCATAACCACAGAGCTTTTCCGTGCAGTTTTGATTAGACTTATGCCTGCATAAATTTATGTTTGCTTTAACTTTCTTTGCTCTTTCCTCTTTTTGATTTTTTCGGTTTGTTCTTTTAATTAGCATCTCTAGACTTGCCACTCTCTATAATTTTTTGTTGGAAATCCCGCTGTTTAAAAGTGACAGCTGAAAGTCCACACATACCATTAGTCTGTCAAAAATCGTGGGCAAAGTTCTTGGCGGCTCTTTCATTAGCATAAATACAGAAATAAATGAGCTGGACGGCTGGCATTTTCCTATGCGACATTTTAGAGGTAATTTTAAATGGGGAAAATAAAGGAAAATTAATTTAATTAGGCAGGGATTTTGATGGTTAAAAAAAAACCAAGCTTTGCAGGCAATTTTTTGTTCATTAAATAAATTTTTCCCTCCATATTTTGTACACATGATCTAATTTAATTTAACCAAGTTAAACAATGGAAATAAGGAGCAAATTAGATTTAATTTAAACAAAAAAAACTAATATTTGCCTAACAAACTTATGGCTCATATTTAATGCAGCTTTTTTAGGCTAACAAAGAAAATTTTGCATAAATTAAAAGCTGATTTGATTTTAAAAGTAGAATCAAAACAAAAAAATATACAAAATTGATTATGCAAATTTCGCTTTCAATATTTATATAGCTGCTTTATTTGTCGTTCTACATTTTCCCCTAAACTAGGTCTTATTTATGTTTTGATTCCCAATTTCCCAGCCGCATTATTTATGATGAAATCCATTAATTTATTCATTCCGTTCATTCCATAAAAAGAATAAATCCAAGCAAATGTTTGAAAATTTCACTCTCTGCTAAGCAATTTTGTTTGGATTCCACCCATTCAATTTGTGATGTGGCGAATGCAATGGCAATTTCAATTGCTAGCCGGCTGCTTAATTCGTTTCAGTTCACTCTGTCGCGCTTTAAGCGGCAAATTTAATTCCAATTTAATTCGAGCCTAATCCAAGGCGCCGCCGGAGCCAAGAAAGAAGCATTTCCCAAGCATAATCCCCTGGCTCTGCCCTACTTAGAATAATTTGAAAACTTTAAGCAGCAACTTTTTACCAGCGAATGCAGCTGTGACGCGATTGCTTCAGGGCAGGGAATCGCCGGCTGGGTGGCGGCCATCAGTGTTGCCATGGATTACAAAAAAATAATAGCCAACTACAAGGTCTGGAAAAATTAAATGAAAATGGAAGGGTTTTTTTCAGGTAGCTGACAATGCTCTCTGTTTTAAAAATAGTTAGTTCTTTGGAGAGCAAATTATTTAGTAAACAGAAAAGGATGTAAACTTTTAATATAATATTTAGGAAAGAAATAATGGTAACTTATCTCTGCAGATTATACCTCCAGTAATGATTTTTAAATTATACTTAAAGGTACTTTATTGTAAGAATATTTTATTATAAGAATATATCAAAATATTCCTTAATTTCCGTTCGTTATTTATTTATGAATTTTTTCAACAAATTTAATACGTTTTTTTTTACAAATATATATGCAATAGTTTTTTCTTTACCAGAACTTTACTCCTATAATTATACATTTAAAAAATCTATAATATCCAAGATTCCGCTATAAAGCCACCAAATTGGCAACACATTTTGGTGCAAAGAGGCGCCTCATAGAGCCCAGTAATTGTATCTGGTCAAAGTTGTGGACACTGGCATGGATCATCTTGGGTCTGTGGGCCAGTTTATGCCTACGGTTATCACATCATTATTCAAGCATCAACTGCTGGTTTTTTCTTTTCTCTTCCATTTTTTCTTCTCATTTTCTTGAAGCATTTTTCCATCGCTTTTCCGTGGGCCTTTTTCAAAGCCAAAAACTTAAGTTAAGCCACTTGAGCGACATTGTTGAAATCAGTAATTTGCCTGCCTTCGTCTCTCATCTCCGTCGTCGATTCGGTTCGCGGGAGCTACCCTCCTCAAAGCCCTGTTCTTCTCTGTGTATCTACCAGCTTGGCCATAAAAAAACGCGATGAACGGCGAACGAAGACGGCTAACGACTTGAAAATCCTTATTAATCACAGAGAGTTCCAAGAGTCCAAGAGTCCGAGACTCCCAGAGTCCCCGAGTCCGGTCTTGGCCATAAAAAGTCAATGCTGCCACTGATAAGCAAACCGGCGACATGGCCAACACAGCATTGGAGCAACAGAGCCACAGAGTCACCAAATAAAGGCAGGCCTCCTTTCCTTCCACAACTCACTTTTCAATTAATTAATCCAACAACATTCCAGCACTATTATCTTGGCATATCTCAAATATTTCCTTTAATTACGCCAAGCGGAGAGGAGAAAAATAAAGGAACCCAAGACTGGCCAAGAGTGTTTGCAGGCAACAACAAAAATCTGACACCTCGAACAATCAATACATCATCATAAGTGCGGCATGCAAAAAATACAGAAAAAAAAAGAAGAAAATCAGGCAGTAAAAAAGGAGTATGGAAAAAATAAGTAACAGACACGCACACACAATTACAGGCACGATCCGAAGGAAGGACTGGGCCAACTCCGTCTTCGCCGTCGCCTTCTAATGTACAAAAAAAAAATAAAAAAAAATTTATGCCATTCAAAATTAGCAAAGTGTTATCTAAACGCATAAATTACATGCACGTACAGAGTGGGCAAAATGGGTGGCTGCAAAGGGGGGTTTTCTTCTCTGGGTTGCATGCAAATTGCCAGCGAGGAGCCTCCTCCTGCTACTCCTTCTCCTCCCCACATGCCTTCACAGGATATGTGAGGGGAGAGTGTGTGAGTGTGCGATAAGTTGAAAGACATTTTGCTGAAGAAGCTGCCACAGCAGCCAACTAGTTACTATGCATACACAGTTAAGGGCAAGGAAATAGGTCTGATTCTATAAATGAAAAAAAATGTAATTATAACAAATAAATAATTACCATAATACAACAAAAAAATTTAGTAATAGTATCAAAATTTTTAAAGAAATTATGTATTGTGTATATGCAACCTTCAGGCTTTATATTTATATGGAAGCCTTTTGGTTAGTCATTAGTTCTGTCATGATTAAAGAGTTTAGATTTTTACAATTATGAAATGAAAAAATCTTTTTAAACTTGTGTTAAAGCTGCAAAGAAACGAGTTAAAATTCCTCAATATTTATTATCATATTTCTGTCATGCAATTTTAACCAGTGAATGTTTGTGGTGCCCATTTTAAACAGCTCAGTTTTGTCACTGATAAATATTTAAATAAATTACTAGTGACTTTTTTTTTAGGAAAATGTCATTAGAGAAATGTTTAAATAATATATATTAGAGCACATACTTAGAATGATTTAAGTTATATTACAAAATATTAAATAAAATATTATTTCATCACCTATCTTCTTAATTTTCTAAAATATTGAAGTAAAGCTTTATCATATTGACCACAACTGTTAAACCTGACTGTGTATTTGTGCGGCAATGCGGCATAAACGATGCCAACAACTGATTGTGACGTGAACTAAGCTCGTAATGAAAGCATATATACAAGTCGGCCAGGCCAGGCCAGGCCAGAAACTGAACGGAATAAAACCAAACCGAGCCGAACTGAACTGAACAGAACAGCAGAGAGGAACAGCGTAGATACTTGGCCAATAGACTCAACCATCTTTCTCCTACTGCTCTTCCTCTGTCTCCTGCACAGCTTATTGACCAAGATGACAACGTGGCCATGGCGCTGCTTTGGGCCAATTGCCTGTCGCCGTCATGTGAAGAAGTGCTGCCGCAACAGTAGAGGAAAAATAGGAAGAAAGGAGAACAATTTAAGGAATTTGGAATATACAAATTATTTCAAGGAATAACTGGAAAAAGTATTAAATTAAATTAATTATAAATCTTGAAAATCAAGTATTTCTATATAAAAGAAATCGTAATACTCTTTCTGTTTAATAATTCATTTTTTTCAAGAATGTTTGGCTTTACAAATCTCATTAAATGAATATCATAATTGAATAATTTAGCCAATTAACCCACTGTGGCCCACGCAACAAACGTGCTGCTGGCTTGGCTGTTCATTCTCTGCCACCAAAGCAATCTTGCAACGCAGCAGCAGTTCTCCCAGTTCTCCTAGAGTCAGAGCGAAACCGAGTCACATTGGGACTCTTCCACAATCGACTTTGGGATTCAGCTCTGGGACAAGACTCCAACACAGCTCTTGACTTGGACTTGGACTTCGACTCTGCTGCGGATTCGCGACTTTTGCGATGGCACGACTTTGGCGAAATAAGATATAAGCACGACATAAATGGTACTTTATATCTGCAAGATATTATTTTTCCAAACATACACACAAGGTTTATGATTTTCTCTAGATATTTTGTCATCTTTATTATCAGCAGAAGGAGCTGAGCAGAGCCGCGCAATGGCAATGGCAATGGCCCAGGCCAAGGCATAAAGTAACCAAATAAGCACAAGCGGCAGCTGAAGATGCGGCTAACCGGTGTCATGGGAAGAGGCCAGGCCAAAGCCAGGAAAAATAATATAGGAAATACTGGTACATAAGTACAAAGCCAAGAACAAGGATGGCTGCGTGGAGAATTGGCCAGAATCGAATGCCAGAAGCAGAGCAGAAAAGGAGACAGAGCCAGCCAGCCGCCAGGTGAGTGTCAGGCCGAAAGGCAGGAAGCAAAGCCAACTGCAGCACTTGACCAGAGTCTTGCGATTCTGGAGACGACACCACAATGGGACTCTGGGAAAGAAGGGGACTGGAACTAGCGGGGGGGTTGCCTCCATGGGAATAGGAGCAGTTGCGTTGCGTACTTTGCACTTGACCACACCACTTGCAGTTGGGTTTACCTTAACCCCTTCCTTCCTTTCTTCTTCCCGCCATCCACGGTGCGTCATATTTACGGTTCGGTCCAACACATAAACAACATTATTTGCCACCCCATGCCAAAGGCGGCCCCCTGTCATAAACTAGTTTCACACACATCTATATCTATATGTGCAGAGAGAGGAAAATGTAATAGAATATATTAAAATATGCAAGGTTTTGTTGGCAGAAACCTTTTCAAAAATGTATAAGAAAATATTTTTATTTTGCTAAAATTTATGAAAAAGAATTTTATTAAAAAACTTATATAAAATACACCTTTAGAGGCTTAGAAATATCACTTAAAATTAATAATATATCTCTCAAATTTGCCTCATATTTTCTTTAAATTTTCTGTCCAGTGCACATCTTTCTTCTGTGTACTTTGGCTTGGAACTATATTAATGCGTGAGCACACACAGCTTGGCTACCAAGCAAAGTTCTGCACCTCTGGCCATCTTCTTCGAGGGTTTTTCTACACTCACATAGTCCAAATATATATCTATATCTTGAATATATATTTGTTCGTATATATGTTTAACAAAAGGCGCCGTCCAGGGCATAGAGGCTTCGCTTCTTTGTTGTTGACTTAGGCCCACGCCAAAGAGCCCAAGTCGGAGCCGGAGCTAGAAAGGCTTCTTCCTCCATAGAGTCCAAGCATAAAAAACCACAAAAACCAGAGCTGGCATATTGCCGCTATTGTCTTTTATAGTTTCCTGGAACATTTGCCGCTCTGGCTTCCATCTCGAACCACCGACCGCCACTGCCACCATTAGTGTGGTGGTGCAAGCTTTCCTCCTCGTATATATATGTGTATATATATATTGTATGACTCCTCGTGTGTTATATGTCTTCGCGGTCGCCATCGAAGCAGTTGGGGGCATCTCTATTGCCGTATTCTTTAAATATGATTTAAAACTTTACCGCAGACATTTGCCAACTGTAATGTGACCTAGTTAGGGGTGCAGGCAAGTGTGGGTCGAATTACTATAGAAGGGGAGGTGGGAGGGTGGGTGGTATGGGTCTATTGTATAACAAAACAATAAAAGAAAAAGTTTTTTATATAGACAAAATCTTGGCAATAGCAATAGTCAAGTTTTTTATTGGGAAAAACTATACCTAATTTGAACTGTCATAAACTTTAACTTGCCTAAATTACCTGCAATATAGTACATGAATTATTAGAACTAAATTAAGTTGTATAATTTATTTGACAATAAAACAGTGATTAAGGTAAATATTAAATATTGCTTGAGGGAAATAAATCTAAAAATTGAATTAAAATATTTATTAAAAACACCATTTCCAAGAAAATTAAGGTTAATTTTATTAAAAAAGAGTTTAATAAGTGTGTCTTTCAAAGACTTTTATGTTTTAAAATATAATTTCTAGTTTGTAGACCATTTCCCCTATCAAATTGATTAAAGCCCACAAAAATTACTTTTGTCAGTTTTATATTCAAAATAAATTTCTATAATGTAAATCGTATATCAGTTTGACAGTTTAACTTCCTCCACATGTGACTGATTTAATTTCCTCAAAGTTAGACTTTTCAGGCATGATGACATTGACTTTTATTTCAACACACATATATTCAGAGGTATGTGAAAGTGTCCAAAAAATAATCAATAAAAGCAATAGAGACTGGGGATATATTGGGTTTTATGCCAATAGGCCAAATTTGATTTCCCATTAGAGCACAGTGGGCTTCCTCGCATTTAGTAGCTTCATTCATCTGCAATCATAAACCGCACAATGGGGTTGCTCCGTTCCAAGACTCAATCTGCTCCAGGGAGTCTACTTTAATGTGGCACATCAAAACTTAACGACAACACCTACTCCAGTTTGTTTTATGGCGTCTACAAAAATGAAACAAAAGACCGACGACCGGGCAGACCAATTTTCTGGACGGCTAGCTGGCTGGCTGGCTGGCTTTTCTGCATTTCTGATGCTCTGGAACCGTGCCAAATGGCAAATATGGACAGCTCATAATTTTACACAATTGTTGCCCCCAAAAAAACTTATGAAACATGCATGTCTCCTCCCAAAAAAAAAAACAACACAAGCCAACAAATTACGACGGCACCGAAAGGCACTTGAACAGAAAGCCGGAAAAAAAAACTACACAAAATGAGAGAAAATACTTGAGCGGGTATCATTAAAAAGCGCAAAACCCCTAAAAAACGGAAAAAACCCAAAACCAAAACCCACGAATCCCTCTCCACACGTTTGAGTAAACGCTGCAGCGGCGTAACGAATTTTTATTTGGCTTTTTTTTCCTCTTCTGGCCAAAACCCAGGGAGAAGAAAAGGCAGATAATACAGTTGATAATAATCCTCAGCAATGTAACTCAATCTCGGCTTCTAAGTCTCGGCTTGCGATACGCAAGCGGCGGGACAGGACACGATGTACGGAGGGGAAAAGAGTGCACACAAAACTCTGAAGTGCACCAGAAAAAAAAAAAGAGGAAAAATGCTAATTCTAGTACAAAAATAACGACTTTTAGGTGCTCTTTATGGGATTAAAAATGCCGTCATAAGAAGGTTTAAAAACGGTAATTGCAGTTTGAAACTTTATTTTATAGAATCCTTTTCAGAGTTACTTTCATTGAGGAGTTTTCCCTTAAAACCACTAAATTTCCTTCAGAAATTCATAGAAATCTTTGTATTAAAATGGCTTCTATTATTGTTCTTCCTAATCGTTTTCTCATCTTAAAAAAGCATCCATATTCACGTAGAAATCTTTACATAAAATAGGCTTCTATTACTAATTTCCCTAATTATTTTTCCTTAATAGTATTTAATATTTCTCTCATCCCAAAAGAGCATCCGTAGTCATCTAGAAAACCTCTCCAAAATTTAAACCAAAAGCATTGGCATTGGCTAAAATAATGTGCATGAATGATGAAATGCAGCGAAGGCTGCCAAAGAAGCGGCGCTCAGCGAAGATGCAAGCGGCACACACAGGTAACATAGTAAGGTAAGGGAGGGGGCGACAGGTAACAGAAAAGACAGGGGCGTTTGGGGGAGGGGAGTTGGTGGTTATACTGTTTTCTGGCTTTTGGACAATGGTACCGGCCTGCTATTAACGTCCAGCGCACACATGAAACAAGATATTTGTACCCAGTACCCGATGAAGTATACTTCTTCGTGGCTCTTAAGTCGATGCTATTATTGCCAGCAATACCTGGGACGGCGACTTCTACCGGGGCTCTGGACGAGAGACTCCAAAGGCAGAAGGCTGTTGCAAGACACCGGAACGGGTTTGTCAGTTTGACTTTGACTCCTCGCTGGCCGGCAAGTTTTCGTGATGCACAGAGAGGTAAAAAAGCAGCTTAAATGCTGAGAAATATATCTTTAAATATATTTTTACATATATCTAAAAAAGAATGGAATATATACATTTGCTTAAAAATTATTCCGCATATAATATGTTGTCCTAGATCCAAGTTATTGAGTTACTCTTCAGTTTAGCACAGTTTTCACTAAAATTCTCAACTTGTTCTAGCACAATTCTTTATTAAAATAAAGATGAAATGCTAACTTTAATATAAATTAAGACGTTTTTACATCCTATTCCCAACATTAAGCATTATATTTCCCTATTCCTGACATAAGCTTACATTTTCCCTCGGTGTAAGGATGGCACTCTGGGTGCTGCCTTCCCGCAGTTTCATTTCGGGTCTTCTTTTTCCCTTTTTCCCCGAGCTGTGTTCATCTTTTGCCTTCTTATTTTTTTTGTTCTTCTGGTTCCTACAAAACGACACACGCTGCATGCGGTGGGGTCCCCGTGTGGTGAGATACTGGGGACCGAAAAGGTAAAGACCGAGCCAGGTCCGAATACCGGACCTGGGGAGCGACAGACAGACCGACCGGTGTGAGTAATAGGCGGCGTTGCCGTTGTAGTAAATGAGCTTACCAGGTGATACCAAAACACAAAAGAAATTATAGTAATCAAATCATTTTTATGTTAAATTATGATCGACAGCAGGCAGGCGATGCGGTGCGATGCTATGCGAACCGGAGTGGAGTTGAGACCCTCTCAGTGGATATATCTTTGTACCTTTTGTATCTCTGAGGCAGTCGTAGTGGGTTTTTAATGAAACTTTATACTAAATAGCAAATTGTTGTAGCTTTATGGGATGTATGTGTGTGGTAGGTTGTTGGCTGTTCACTGGTGTGGCTGCAGCTCTCTGGCCACGGCTAATTATCTTTTGGATTGCAACAAGTTTATTAATGTTTATGTGCTGGTATAGAGAGGTATAGAGGTATATGGGAGGACTGGGAAGCGGACTCCGGCTCTCAGGTTGGTTCGTGGCTAAAATTTATTGTTGCAGTGCTTCATTGAGGCGCGGCGGCGGCTGTGGCAGCGCGATTTTTAAAAGGTTTCAATGAACATTTATTATGATTGCAGGCCGCCCGGTCTCACTCCGAGGAGCGAGTCTTTTGCTAATAATAAACATGTACACATAGTTGTTGCTGGCTAATATATCAACGTTTCTTTTTTTTTTTGTGTTGTGGAGCCCCAACAATATAAATGCTCCCATGCTCGTGCTCTCCGTATATGTTAGCGCCCGATCTCTTTGGCCTGTTAATAGTTTGCACAAAGTCTGCACTTTGCCAGTGTTTATTCATTGTGCCAAATCCATAAATCATGGGAATTATGTTTATTCGACTGGGAACACCCAGCAGCAGCAGCAGCAAGTGCTGTTTCAGTTGCAGTTTTTCATCTTAATGAAAATGTTCAAATAAAAACTCAACTCTGGCAATATAAATCAATGGATATAATAGAGAAGCACAGGCGACACGACACATGCACATAATCCGGATGCCGTTCTGAGTAGATTTTAATTAAATTTTTCGGTTTATGTGTTTGTGATTTAGAGCGCGGCGAATATGAAAAGGGTTTTTTATTCGTTCCTTCCTTTCTTTGCAGTTAATTCCTTTAGTTTATTTTTATATTTATTTGAGGCGTTGACACCTGCATTCAATTTGAACAGCAATCAGTCAATTAAGTGCGAGCTTCAGCGATTGCCATTCATGGTAAATGGGTTAAAATATCTTTGAGTTGTTAACTCGAGAACGAAGGAAGATAGAGTGTTGAATGTTGATTGGAAAGCCAAGAAACTATAATTGATGCCTAGAATCTTAAGATAGTATGTCTTGAGTAAAATGCGATTAAAAGAAAGCCTTGTAAAGCTAGAAATTGCAATTAAAACGGAATATGCTGCCTACATTTTTGCACATTTTTTTATTAATCATAAAAGACCATATATATAAATATCTATATATAAATATTTTTAATTCTTTTTTGTGTATATAAAATATCTTTAGAGCTACATTTATGATAAAGTCTCATATTAAACGGCTCTTCGATTAATCGAACCATATATCGCTACCTGAAAATATAGATTTTCATATCGATATATTGAAATGCTTTTCAATTACCAAAAAGACCCTCTAAAGCTAATAAAATGCTGACGAAAAATATTAATGTTGGCCAAGTAAAATACAGAAAACTAATTAAATTTATTAAAATTATTTTTGTATACAAAAATATCAACGAAAAATCTCTCGTTTAAAAATTAATCGAAAATAAGCCCAAAAACTAATAATTTCTTTGCAAAAAAATAGTCGAGTTAATCAAAATAAACAAAGAAAATAAATGTAATTAATTTTCTTATTCCAGACCCAATATATGTATAAAAATATTTTCACAAGTTAACACATAAATCATAAAATAACATGTAAAATGAACTGCTGGGGTGAAAAGTCAAGCCCTGGAAACCTGATAATTAAATATTGTTGAACCATTTTATGAGCAATCTCTCTTCTTTTGTTATCCTCCAGCATCATAGTAAATTAATTTGCGAAAATGGCTGATGAATTTCACATAAAATTAAACAAACAAAACCTTGACATCCAAATAGAGGCTCGGCTCCATGTCACTTCTTCACATAAATTTTAAATTGATTTTGCCGTTAGCTGTTAGCCTTCAGCCGGCAGTTTGTTAGTAAAAATCCGTTCAAGCACTTACATCTGCAAATAAAGAAGAGAGAAAATTGGAAACTTAATTAGTTAAATTCACAAACAAAGGCAAACACACAAATGCAAATACACACAGATAAATGAAAAAGAGACTCGGCTTGACTCTCCTCGAGCGAGAGCCAGTTAGCAGATGAAGACAAATAAAAGTGAAGTGAATTGAATTGAATTGAAGTCAAGTCGAGTCGAGTCGAGTTGAGTCCAGAGTCCATAGTCCCGTCCAGTGTCAGGTGGAAAGCTGAGAAGGTGGAGTGAAAATACATCTACTACTGCTGCGGATAAGGACCAATGGAGATGCTTGAGATACTTGTGTTGTTGCTGTGAATCCCCTCGAGAGAGAGTGCAAAAGGATGCAAGCCATCACGTAGTTGTTTGGCATGTGACGTCCTCGCACTCGCACTTGCACTCACACACAATTGCCAGACATTTTAATGGCTAATTAAATTGAAACAGAGCATCAGCCACCCAGGCGCATCTCTTCCTACCCGTTTTCCTATTATTCTTTTATTTTTTCTCGTTTTTTGTTTGTTTGTTTTTTTGCAATGACACAATTACAAATTGCCATTCACAGGTGCAATAGTTGTTTAGCTTGGAAAATGGTAAATGGCAAATAGTCAGGGATCTTGAAATAGAAAGAGGGCGCTAAAGATAATGAATCGAATGACAGGAATCCCGACTAATTAGGTAAGAGAGCGGGCCCCAGGTGCAGTTGGAATTTTATCATTCTTTAAATACACACAGAAAGAAAAGTTATCTTTAAAGAGTAAATCGAAAATCTAGCGAATGAACACTAATTACAGAATATTTAATAGCTACGATATTTATTAGTTGTATTTAAAGTTTTTTGACTAAAATCTGTTGTAAAAATATTCATTCCTTGGCCTAAAATCCTTTAATAATTAGCTTTACATTTATTACAATTTTATACTTTTTTATGCTTTAGAAAATACTCCAAGATAAGGCAAGAAAATGCCTATTAAAAACCATAAAAGTTATCTTGAAAACCCCTTTGACAGTTCACTCTTCTTGATTTGATTTTATGTTTAAATATGTAAACCATAAAATGGCTTTTTTTTATTATAAAACATAAATGCTATCAGTAATCTTTACTCCAGCCAAGCTGTAAATATTTTTCAATTTGCTGCAAAAATATTTCCAGCAGGCGTTTTAGCGCTTTTTATTAGCCAACAAAGGAAATGCCAAAGATATCAAGAGCTAGAGATATAACCAAATGGTTAATAATTTTAACGAGTCATTCATTCATAAATTCAGCGCTTGATAGTGTTGCCAGTTTATTAAGTTAAATCATTTCTGGAATCAGAAAAGTGTTCTGTTCTTAATGCCACACACAAGCACACACAGAGACAGACAGACGAAACCACCGAAATAATCAATAAATTGTTGACTTTATTATGAGACTTAATATGCAGAGTCTATAACGAATTAAATTGACCGAAAAGCCGGGGTTAACCATTCCGTCGGTTCGGTTCATCTTCAAAGTGAATAAATCCGAGGGTGTGTGTGTGTGTTGCCTGGGTTTCTCGCCTCCGAAAATTGCTAAATTGTTTCCCAAGAAGCTGGCAGCCTATCTTTTTCTGGTTTTGGACAACAGGAAATCGCTGGCAGCCTCTGAATTTTCGGTAGATTCTAATACAGAATGCGCTAACACCTTGGTTGTACCCCTTTTTCAGCTCAACCCGGCAAGACTCTCGACTTTTTTTTTCTAATCTCCTCTCTGGCCTGTATCTGCTGGACATGTGAGAAATGTTGCGCATGTTCGGACAACTTTTTGCACGATAATTAAATATTTTTAATTGCTGCCATGCACAGAATGCTGGAGCCGCTGCCGTTGCACACAGAATGCACTGAAACAAGCTCTTCTCCTCCTTTTGCAAAAATTATTTCCATAAAAGTGCAAATCATTAAATCTTTAGCCGCAGGAACATAGCTCTAATATTTGCCAGAAGAAACCATTCGAGCGCATGTATCTACCAGATGCAGAATGTATCTTTCCTCGTATTTCATACTCCTCTCTCCCGGTCTCTCTCGCTTTCTGTGTGTCTCTGCTGCCTTTCCACAAATCTGGCTTGCATTTTCGGATATATCAGAGATTTAGTGGCTCGGAGGAGTGGACAGAATTAAGGCGCAGTCGCAGTGCCACTGCCAGTTAGTGGTGTTAATTTGGCTAATTTTTTATCAAAAGGTTTTTGTCCTAAAAATTGAAGTCAATTAAAGGAAAAATTAATTATAAATAAATTGATTTTCATGTCGTAATCTCTTCTAGAATTCGTAAAATAATTCTGCGGAATTTTCAACTAAAATTATAAGAATGATTTATCAATTTTTAGGCCAAAATACTATTATTTTACCTTTTTATAAATCAAAAAGCAACTATTTTATTTAGAAAACTTATGTTAAATATTTTAAAAATATTAAAATATTTTATTATAATCATTTAGCTACTTTTCCTGTACAATTTAGTGGTCAACACTGCTGTCAGCTAAAAAACACGAAGCTGCTGCTGCTGCAGAAGTAGAACTTTGTGTGTGGAGTTTGTTTGTTTGTTTTTGGCTCTGCCATAAAGCTGAAGCCAGTTTTGTTTTTAAGCATACATCGCACACACCAAAACACACTTACACACACACAGAGTAAGATCCCCTCTTAAGCCCTGCTTAACCGGACTCGTTCGTTGCTACTCTTCTATGGCTTCCTTGCAGTGCAGTTGCAGTTGCAGTTGAACTCCGAAGTTGCACTTAATGCATTTTTCAGTAGATTCTTTTTTCATGAAAATATTTCGTAAAATTATAACGTGCCCGACCAGCAAGCTTCTTTCTGGCCACGGTAATCGTATTTATAAGATACAGTTTTGCTTTTGTCAAAGCCACTCTTACCGAGCTTGGCATATTTAGAGTGCGTGTGTGGATGGATTTACCTTTGTGTGTGCTTAAGCTCATACTACATGGAGAGCTCTTGCCTGTCCCCGGTAGCCAGGTGATCTTGGAAAGTGATTCATAAATGAGTTTGCGTAGGTGTGAAAACTTCAAGTATGCTAATGAAGCTGTTGAGGCCATGGGAAAGAATTTTACAGTCAGAGTGAGGAAAATCTAGATAGGTAGTCATTGATTTTGGTTATTTTTTTACGGTTTTATGTTGTAAAAGATTAATTTGTGGGGTTTAAGTGAAAGAAAGTAGAAAACATGTTTTTGAGAAGCAAAAGTTTAAAAGAAGATTGTTGAAAATTAATTTACTTTTTAGTAGTTTATTATTGTAATTAAGTGTTATCTATTTTTAAAGAATTTTTAGACCATAAAAAATCGAATGACCGCAGTCAGGTAATGTTCCTTGTAAGTACTTTACTTGGTTTAACTTGTAATACTTTTGACCCAAAATTACTTTTATCAATTAATCTTAAACTGTGTGTGTTACCCTACACAACCCGCATTATAAAAACCCAACCGAAAATCCAGATAAATCCCCTTCGTTATCTCATCACACAGTTTATTAATTAATTTCCAACCCCTAAACGAGATTTTGAGCAGCTTAAAGTTTTTGTTTGTTGTTATCGCTGGCTGTCTGTTGAATTACTTCACCCTGGATGGGCCAATACATATATACACATATATTTGGCATGCAAAAAAAAAAAAGTATCTAAAGAGAGATCTGCTTTGGGATTAATGCAAATTTCACTTAGACAAATTGACGAAATAAAACCGCGAGTTTTGGCTCAACCCCCGCGTCACAATGGCAATATCCCATCAGCATCAGTGGAATAACAAGCGAGACGACGAGGAGGAGGACCTATCTAATTGTAAATCCCCAGGCCAGGCTATTTGGGAAACCCTCCTCTATCGACGAGATAGAGTTTTTCCTACCACTCTACGCAAAAGAGCGTGAAATCAGCTTTGGACCGAGGCTGAGTACACAAAAACATTCCAATCAGCGGCTTAAGAAAGGAACCTGGCAATCCCACACACACAATTCAACGAGGGGTTGCTCCTGTCCTATTCCGATTTATATTCCTATTCCGGGAAGGGTTACTACTACTATAAACTCCAAGGGGAAGTTTGATTTCGGGCCCACATCATGGAAAATTAATTAAATTTGATTGTGTTGAAATTTATGGACATCGCTTTGTGATTCTATGCAAAATCGCGGAAATTTATTGCTAGGAAAATAGAAAAGGGTATAAAACAAGGGTCCAGCAGAACACACCTCCCATATTAATCTTTATTTCAAGGATACTTTTTTTTCTAGATTATTTTCCCTCTGTGCACGTCTGGCCATCCCTTAGCCACATTGCTCCCTTGAAATGTATCTTTTGTATCTTTGTGCACTTAACACGCATTCTAATTGCAAAAGCCAAGCTCCCAAGGAGTGAAAAGAAATTATTAACAACAAAAGCAGAAGCTGGAATTCCACTTGGCTGGGATCGGGGACTTGTACTTGGACTGGTGAATCGGACTCCATCTCCGCCGGGGTTGGCGTGTGAGTAAGTGCGCCCCAAAACGGAAGGCGAGTTGGGACAGGGACAAGGGAGAGTGGCAGCAGCAAAGGCAGGGGTTAAGGAGCGGAGTGCTGGAGAGGAGAGTTTAAGGAGGACGAGGAGTACGAGGGGTATATAAAGCGTAGCAAAACGTTTGCACGTTGAAGGCATAATAATAAAAGGTTAAAAAAGGCGCAAAGAAGATTAAATGCTTGAGAAGATGCAATATTTTTTGCTTCGCCTGCTGCTGTTGCAGTTGTTCCTGCTTGTTGTTGTTGCTGCTGATTGTACACTCAAAAAATAAATGTTTATAATATATTCAGACAACTGGAATTTTATTGCCTAACAGAAAAAGACAAAAAGTTTAATTAATCATTACTTATTTCGTTAACTCTTCTTACTTATTTCTTAACTCTTGTCATACTATTATTCTTTCTGAATGGTTTTCTGTTTTCCATATTTTCTTGGCTTTCCTTTTTCAGTAAAAAAAAATTCTAAAAAAATCTTTTTTTCAAAAGTTAAACAGTTTTTCCAAGTGCACTTGCTGCTGCTCCTCTTCCTCTTTCCTGGCTTCAAAAGGGGCGGGGCATGGGCTGGGCAGACACTGCACTTATGCTGCTTTGTTGCTGTTGCCGCTGCTGCAATGTTGCCGTTGCCGTTGCCATTGCCTTCGAGTTGCAGTGTTGCTGCTGCTGTTGCTGTTGCTGCTGCTGCTAGCCCGCCTTGTAATTGCACATCATGTAGCTGTTGCCGTTGCCAGCTTTCGACCTGGACTCGACCGTCGCCCCTGCTCCGGCCCCTGCCCTGCTCCTTTAGCCTTTTAGTTAACTATTTTGTGTTCAAGTTGAAGGCACATGGTAATGGCAATGGTTGCATCTTGCTCACATATTAATTGCCGCACGGCTGCGCGCCGTTCCTGTGGCTCCCCGGATCACTTGGCTTCCAGTTTAGACTTAGGAGGCTTCTCCCCTGCCATCTCTCTACCCTTTTGGTATCCCCCCATAAAGCACTTCCCGCTTGGTCTTCTTCTATATCGACTGCATCACGCAATTCGCCTTTCGTTTTATTATACCCTCGCCAAGTGCGGGTTTATTGGTTAAGAGTATGAAAAAGGATGGTACTACAAGTGGCTTTGTTAGCCTCGCTTGTTTTCATAACCTTCTATTTTTTAGGTATTTATGTATTTTTATTAAACTGGGATTATTGATTTTCTTCTCGAGGTTATGTTATAAGTGTAGTAAGGTTGCGTTAGAAAGATATTTCTGTTTATGATTTGACTTTTTAGATTGTTTTATGAAAGGGTTAAACAGAAAAAAACCTTAAGAAGCCACCTGTGTTGGCAGATAAAAGAAATGTAACAAAAGTCAAACTCGGAAGGTATGTAAAAGAAAATAAACTTTATGTACTTCGGGCAACATGTACCTTTGTGCAATTAATTTATAAATTTTGTTTTTCTTTTCTGTTAAAAAAAACTAGAAAATATCTATTTAAAATAGGTCCTAATTTCATTAATAAAATCTTATATAAATAATAATATTTAAATATTTAACTAGCAAAATGTAAACATATTTTCATAGCTCTCAAATAAACTAACCCTTTCATGATCTACCACTACTTAAAATACATTTCCTAACTACTCTATTTAATTTATTATCTACATTTCCAGGGTATCTTAAGTACCTTTCTTACCACACCCATTTAACCTTAGCCTTTCTGGTCCTCTTTCTCTCTCTGGTTTTTTATGCGATATTTAAACAAATTGCTTGTAGAATATTTGTGACATTTTGTCATGCCCGGCAAGTTATGTGAGTTGGTTGGCTGGCCGGTCTCTGTGTGTGCCGTGCTGTGTGTAAGCCCCACGTTCCTGGCTCAGCGGGCAGTGAAAATTGAGTACAAGTTGCTTTGAGTTGCATCATCAATCATTGCACACGTTGAATGATGTTTTGTCACAGATATGCCGCCGGCAGCCAGCAGCAGCATCAGCTGAACCAGCAGCAGCAGCATCAAAAACAGAACCTGAGAGGATGGAGGTATCTGTCAGCTACAAAAACAAGTCAAAATATTTATAAAAGTCAAAATTGTCGCACACAGTTGGTGGTGGGAGGACAGGAGGACGGTTGGAGATTCGTCTCGTATTCGATTTCGATTCCGGCACAGATACTCGGGATACAGAAACAACAAATACACACAGTTACACCTATATAAATCCCAAAGCATCTACTCCTCCCACCTTTCTCTGGGCATTGTAATTAATAATCCAAGTTGCGCGTTTCGTCATTTTGAGCTTGAGAAATGGATGCCGTACGGAAAGTTCTCTACATCGATCGGATTTCCAGAGAGAGAGAGAGAGACCTTCTTGTAATGACAAAAGTATTTGTAATTTTCCCCGGCATAGTTTTCCCTTCCTCCTTTTTTTTTCTTGATTATTTTCTCCCCATTTTTCTGTGGTGTCCCCAAAGCGTTTTGAGTTACAGCCAAACGGAGGAACTTGAGGAATTGTTCTAATCAAAAAGTTTAAACAAAAAGTAAGAAAATAAAACTGAAAACTAAAAACTTTCCTTTCAACTTGAAGATAAATGATTCGAGTGAGAAATGCTATAAGTTGGCTATAGTTTAGATTACTGTTTCATAAGTAGCCGGGCACATAATAGGGATTAATTGCTAAGGGAATATGTCTAAGGAATTTATATATTTCAAGTTGAAAGTTCGTGCTGAAAGTCCGGGAGGAGTGGAAATTTTGTATAAAGTTTATGTGGGGATTAGAAATGTCAGTTAAAAAATCCCCTAATAAAGCAATTGGCATTAATATTTAATTAAGCTGCTTTTCGACTTAACATTTAATCTAAAGATTAAACCTGCTTTTTCCCTTAATTTTTGAAGCACCAGAAACTTGGTCTTTAGAGACGCTCGAAAACCACAGAAACCGACAAGTAAAAATTTTGCAATTTAAGGCCGAATTAGTGACTCTGTCTGGGCATCTCCACCGGCCACAAAAACCAAAAACTGAGACACGGCTCGGAGAGAGAGAACTTTAAGCCTAACCATGTCAATTGTTTGACATTAAAATGCGCAGCCAAAGACACCGAGAACACACTCGGGTCTAAACAAAAAGCCAAAATTGAATTCCGCCAGCGAGGAAGATGGAGAGATGTGGAGACTGAGACAAAGATGGAGATGGAGATGGAGACGAGACAAGACGAGAGTAAATACCGCAAATAAAATAAATTAAATAAGAAAACTACCGCTGTCAAAAGGTTTAACATTTCACTTAAAAACAAAAAATAAACCCAGAGATAGATGAGGGGAGGAGGGAGGCACAGAAAAAGACAGGCAAGATGCCAGTCGTCGGTGTTGGTGTCTCGAGTCCGTAAAGTGTTTTGCTCGATTCTCGGTTTTGGTTCGGTTTCGGTTTTGGTTTTCTTCGGCTCAACTTGAACAACAATTTCCAAGAAAATTAAAACATGTAAAGACATATCTTTTCATCTGACAAACATGGTCCATGCTCTCTCTCACCCAATGCATATGTAAATATATCTTTGGTCCCGGTGCCGGTCCCGAGTCCCTTGTTCTTTAGCTTCAGCATTTAACATTTAACTCTTTTGTTTTTCGGGTGCCCCAAAATGTTTGTACACGAGACAGAGGCCATCTGAACATCCGAAAAAAGAGCGTAACTTAAAGCTCAAAAGAAAATTACAGAAATGCCTGAAATCTCATAAATACTTCAATCAAGTATGTCCAAAAATAAGTAAAGATATTTAAGCCCATACACACGCGCAGCCTGGAGAGTGGAGAGTGGTGCCCCCGAAATTCTAAAGGTAGAAGCCAGCCCCCAACCATATACCAAATGGCGACAACATCTTCCGATCCCTTTGGATCCCAAGACAACGTCTGGCATTTTTGCTTATTTTCCTGTACTTTTTTTTCTGTATATTTTCATTTGTATTTTTTCATTTCGACTTCGTCGTTGTTGTTGTTATCCGTATTGTGTATTGAAGTATGTGTCTTGTCATGACATAAGAAATTGACTCCACTTGAATGCGAAAAAGGAGTGCAGCAGCCAGCAGCAGCAACAGCAGCAAATGAAATTAAAAAGTAAATGCAACCATAAATGCAGCCAGAAGACAAGCGAACGACGCCAAAGTATCTGTAGCTATAGCTGTAGCTGTATCTGTATCTGCAACGAGTTGAGCGGAGCAAATGAAGTGCCTGTTCCCGAATTGTAAAGAGTTGGCAATAACAACAATAAAAGCAGCAGCAGCAACTACAACTAAGAGTTGCTTTTGATTTGCTGAAGGAGTTTGGATGAGGGAGAGTTGCCATGGAAGTTTTGGGAGTTATTTAAAGGGTGAAATAGCTAAAAAAAAGTTTTAAAAATTCCCAAATAATTATTTAATACTGGAGAATTAAAATAAGAACTCATTTACACTTTCTCAGAAATAATTAAGTTAATTTTTACCTTTTTTAATGGAATTTATACTACAAATAATTTATTAACAATGCAATTAAAGCTTTAAAAATTATCTTTATTATGTTTATAATAAAGCAGGTGAAACATGCTACCTGAAATTTGTTTATTCCAAATTTTATAATATGTAATCTTAGCTTTTCTGCCCCAACGAGCAACAATAACCCTTAATCGTTTAAACCCTTTAATCCAAAGAACAAGAAAACTTGGCTTAAAAAAAACATTTCAAACCTGTCATAACTTTATAATTAAAGCCTTTATTTTGTACAACCGGCATTATTTTTTATTAATGCATCATAATTTGCCGAAAATTGGTAAACCCATGTTCCTTACGAACACACGCAGCAGCCAGCATTTTACCTTTAGCCAGAACACCATCCAACTTTCCATCCATCAATAATCATTAAAATTTTAAAACTTCCCTCGTTCCCATGTTTTTAAGCTTTATTGGAGATTGCAACAGAAATGAAAGCATCTTCTTTTATTATTTTTTGTTGTTGTATACATATATCCTGTGTATATATCCACATGTATATATATGTTGTTTGTTCATATATGTTTTGGCACTCGCCCTAGACTTGAGCATTGTTGTTGTCTGCACTCGTTGCCTTTTTTTTTGTCTTATTTATTTTTTTGTCTTATTTGGACGAAGCAATCCTTTTTGCCTCCTGTTATACCTTGCCTTACTTCCATCCATTTTATGTGTTGAGTTCGACAATACAGTGGAACTTTACTAGAAGCAACTAATTAAAATTTAAAAAAAAATTTAATGGAAAAGAGTTTTGACTTTGACTGGGCTTAAAAAGAATTATATTTTTAATATTTTTCGTTAAGATTTTAAAATAATCTTCAAAATACAAAGAACTGCTATGAAAATAAATCTTTATATAAACTATCATTCCTAATTGCTAT
>JAEIIL010008756.1:0-53108 GCA_018905715.1 Drosophila lini | reverse complement strand
CTTTTGGAGAATCAAATTTAAAGATTCAATTAAAGAACTTACTAAAACTTTTAAAATGTGCTTTACATTTTCATATATTTGAATTTATAAATTCAGTTTGGACTTACAAATATAATTTTCATAACTAAATGAGTGTTAGGAAAGTGTTTAATATTTTTAGAAAATATTAAAACCAACATACGGTTTCATTTAAATATTTTCCTTAACTAATTAATTAACAAAATACGCACCAAAATCTTTAAACAATTAAAGCAGTGTCAAAACCCATCACAAATTAATTTAAACTTGATTGAAACTCGATTGAGATCTGCCAGAAAGATTTGCAAACTCTTCTCGGCGCTTTCTGACAACCGTGAAGCATGCAAAATTGGCTCCAAAACCGAGGGGCTCTCTGTAATATTTATAATAAACAAGTCAACGCTTTTGGCCAGAAAAACCAAAGCATAAAAAAGAGAAGTTTTTTTTTTGCCGAAAAAGATTGCCAAAGTTATTGCCTGTCAGGCCAAGTGACGGCTGGCCAATCTCTCAGGTTTCTCGTTTGGGTTTTTTGTGCTTTTTTTTCGGGGTCTCTTCAGATCCCGCTGATTATTGAAAAGAGAACCAAAAACCGAACCGAACCGTGGCCTCTTCCGGATTACAACGAGAAGATAAGCCAGGCTGTGGCCAGTGCTAATCACAAGCTGCCTTCAACGCCATTGATTTATTCGCAGATTTCAAGTTAACACTTTGCGCCGATCCCAAATTGAGTTATTTATTCCCCAACAGGTTGCACGTAGCACGTAGCCGCGTTGCACTTGCTGCTTAGATTTATTCTCGTAGATTTTGGCAGTCGTGTTAATGAAGTTTTTCCCTTGATTTATGTGTCGCCACAGGAAGTGGGCTTGGTCCTGTCTCCTGGCCAAATCGATTTGGAAATCTAATTGGAGTTTCTTTCCCTCTTCTTGCAGATTCTCCCTCCCCCTGTGTGAAGCGCTGGAAAACCCATTAAGTGGTAAGTGTTTGGGACATAAAACCATTTAACAGCAAACAATTAAGGTGTCAAATAAATATTTCTCTTTAGTGGCGATTACCATTAACTAAATGGGGGAAAAAATTCACAACAAAAAGCCGGGCTTAGATAAGCCTTCACCGATGCTCCGCTCCAGTTATGAGCGTTTTTATTCAACAGCTGAGGCTACTATTCTCTGGGGATCTTTATGGTTTTGCAACTGCACAACAAGTTTTCAGTTTTGTCAATCCAAAAAAAGTGGGAAAAAAGAAAGAAAACCCTCAGAGAAACCTTCACAAATGACAAAACACGAACGAAGAAATGTCAAACATTTTAGTTACGGGGAAAAAAAGTGAAAAGCTGAGAAAATCAAAAAGCAAAAAGAAAATTATAATTTTCCTCAGCAATTCAGGCATGAAAATGGGTTGCCAAAGTGAAACTGAAACTGGGTTGTTACACCTGAGCAAAGGTTTTACCTTAATGGGCATGAGCCAAGGATTTTCAGAGGCATAAATCATCTGCTATTTTTTTGGGCATTTATTTTGTTGGCTGCTTTTTTGTCTCACCTTTTCACTTGGTCACTTTTTTCTTGAGCTGTTTATATTTATAAACATCTTTTTTTTAAGCCCAAAGAAAACTGATTCACGGGCTTTTGTGGGTCAAGTTTATTGTCTTCTGCTTTGGGTTTTTGTGTTGGTTTAAGCCATGAATCATTTGGCATAATTTTTGGCTCGTTTTCTGGGCCCCATTAACAATGTTTAATTAGATATTTATCTTGGCACATCCATCGTTCTTCTGTAGCATAAATCTATAGGGTTCTTTCAATAGCTGTTTCCCTTATTGTGTGATTCACAGCAAATTGCCAATTGTTGTCGCTACATTTCTTTGTCTGTTTCTGCCAATTCCCAAACCCACAAAAAAGAGAACTTGTAAGCCAACAAAAGCCAGACCAAGTTCATAAATAAATTTGTTACAGTTTCTGGCATTTATTTTTGGGTTCTTGGAGGGGGGAATAAACAAACCTTTTGAAAGCTTTGAAAATTTATAGATTTCTTTCAATTTTCAACGGCGATTCTTGGCGAGTTCTTTGCTTTGAAAGAAATGCTTCCCATACAAAGCCTTTTTTAGTTGGTTCTTTACAATGGCCGCAGCGGAGAAAGGTGAAGGCCGGCATAGATACTTTCTAAATGCACAAATCATGGCAAGTCGTCGCTCACAAAGAATTCAATTCAATGGCCAGCAGAATAAACATTTCGGGGACTACCGCCTAAATAGGCTTTAATTAACAATTTATGTGCAGCATCGGTGATGCACCATCATGGCGGGACTTTATCTCCTTCGGAGTCTGTAATCTGCTGGCTACTGTGCGTTGTCACAGGCAGCTCCTGCGGCGGCTCCTACTGCTGGTGCTGCTCCTCTTTCTGCCCGGTCATCCTTAATTATTATGATTATCGATGTTTTATGCTCTATAATTGCCGCTGGCTGGAGTGACTCGCTCTTTTTTTGGGCGTCTCCCGGGTCCAGCCCCCAAAAGTGCTGGCTGGGCCCCTGCTGGCTTCCCTCCCCTGCCTTTACCTCTGCCTAATTGATATAATTCCCCCTGTTTAAACTTGACTGGGATGTCTAAGCTCTCTCTCTCTCGGTTACTTTGTTGTCTGCCTGTCAAGTTTGTGTCCTAAGTCTTTCGTTTTGGCTGTCGGCCGCCGCTGGTTCTACATAAATTATGTCCCAACTTAATGGTTATCTCTCAGTTGGTTAGCCAAGTGTCAGCCTAACACACAAGACAAGCGCATATATTTTATATATGTATATTTTGTTATATATAAAAACTAAGAAGGAGAAGAAACTCGGACAGGAGATAAGCTTGTGTTTTTGATATAGTTTAAGCTGCACAGTGGAGCCATAATAAAATATTTACAGAAATCTTGTTAAACTAAATATTAAAAGCTAGCTTATGGATTCCTAAATCCCATTTTCCATTACCTTCTGGCTACTGTGAGGAAGCCTGAGAGTCGCTCAGTGAGCAGCTCTATCCGGATTCCAGATCCCCAAGATCACATCCATCCACATCTGTCCCGGAATCTGTCCAGGGCGGGCGTGCATTAAAATTTATTATATAAGCCAAACAGTGGAGAGTGGCTGCTGCGAAATGCAAGTGGCACGTTGCACGTTGCACGCTGCACGGGTTGCTGCAATCTCTTAAAAATCTCGCGTACTCATCAACAACATTTCAAAGTGTACGTACATCAAAGTGGACTAGCCCCCTCTGACTCTATAACAGTTGTACATGGCAGAAGGTGTATCGCATAAAATCTCAAAACAAAAAAAAAAAAGCTATCTAAACAGGAAACCCAGCAGCAACATCAGAAGCAGGAGGAGGAGTTGGAGCAGCAGCAGCAACAACAACAATGTCGTTGGCGGCATCGAGTAAATTAAAACAAAACGTTGTCGTCGTCTCCACCTCCTAAATTGTGTTCCTCGGGCTTTGCCACTGATCCTGCCCCTCATCTGGATCGTAATGCTGCTCTGGCTGCTCTGGGCTTCTCCTGTTCCTACAGCTCCTCTGCTACCTTGTGCTCCTTCTGGCTGCTAGAGCTCCTTTATTGCCTGTTGGCCATTTGGCAGACAGAAAAAAATTTAAGGAAAAATATAAATAATATTATTTAAAATAATTTATATATTAAAAGCTATCTCAACAAATTATTATTTAATATTCCTGCTATTTAATATGAAAGATTACCATTTTCTTTTATAGAAAATAATATTTACTTTATTAAAAATAAAAAATTCTATACAAACACATTTTAATTACCCAAAAAACTCTTAAATATTTGAAAATATTTATTAACTACCCCCATTTTCCCTCTGTGTACATGTTCTACTGTTTGGTGCTCCTCCTCGCTGTCTGACTTTGTCTGCTACTGTCTGCTGTTTTGTTGCCTTAACACTTTGCACAAATATTATTATGTATTATGCTTTTTTGCCCCCATGTTGTTGTTGATGGATTGCACGTCTGTCGTGAAGAACTCAACTTCAACTTCAGCTTCGACTTGGAGACTTCGACTTGGACTTGGAGTGAAATGGCAGCCACTTTTATCTGTATTTTTCTTTCCTTTTTTTTTTGGGCGTGAGCAGCGCAATTTGAAGGTCAAATCTGAGTTGGCTGTGCTTTTTTTTGGGAAAGTCTCGACGTAGCCGAAAAACCTTGTTTTATTAGCATCAAATTTGGCCGCCGTGGAGATGTGGGATGCTGAGAAGAGAAAAAAGAGATGAGAAGAGGGGATATTTTCGAATGTCTGAGCGCACTTTATGTAAGAGATTTATCTAGCAGATGCATGAGGCAGGGAAGGAGGTTTCAAAGGGGGTTTTAAAAGGGATTTTAAAAGTGGTTTTAAAAGGTTTTGAGAATAAGGAAGTGCTTTTTACTTGGGTTTAGTTATTTGAAAAGACTTAAAACAGTGATAAGATCTTTATAAACGGCGCTAAAGTGTCTTTATCATCAAAGATTTTAAAAATAAAAATCTGAAGAATTTCCCAAGGTAATAACTAACATCTAAGAACATATGGCATTATTAGGGCTTAAAATTAAATTACAAATTTTTTTAGCCCCTAAAACATTACCTTTATTATAGTTCTTCAAGTTTTAAAGGCTCTTAAAAGTTCAGATTAGTGTTTATCTCCAGCTCAAAGCATTAAACAACCTTTTCCCTAAAATCCAAGCCTTAAAAAGCACTTAAATTTTTATAAACTCGCCCCCTTACTCTTTTATAACCCCCATAACAACGCCTCTGGCATAACACCCGCCCTCTCAAGTGCAATATCAAACAAATATCTTTTTTTTGGCCCAAAGCAACGCCTCTGCCTTATGGCCAGGGCGCGCCTGTGAACCATAAACCCCAAAAAAAGTATAAAAAAAATACAGAAAATTATGACTAAAGATGGAGAGCCAGAGATGAAATTCGACATTGGAATGCCAATCAGGGAAATCAGAGAAAAATCAACAGAGAACAAGCCATGATTTCATGTTTTTTATGATTTCCCAACTCCAAAGGGAAGTGCAATCGATTGATTAGTCACGCCTCTTAGCTGGAGATCATCCAAGAAATTCAATCATTTAGCAGACAAGTGCTAAAGCAAACATATAACTTCTAATCCCAAGCGGTATCTGGTAATTAAGCGGGGAAAAACGAGTCTAACAATGGAAGTCATGTATGTATATGTAAAATGCAAAACCTGGCCAAGCTGCAAAGCTGCGAAAAATGCTAAAGCTGAGCTGCAAAACAGCAAATAATCTGAACCACAAAGGCAACAGGTAACAGGTAACAACAGGTGCACAGCTGGAGATCAGCAGCGGCACCAACAACAAGTTTACCATAATCACAATAATTTTCAACTCAACTGGACACAAGTGGCACAAACGGAAACAACAAAAGCCCGAGAATGTGCCATAAACACATTGGGGATATATACATTCTATATAGTTGAGGGGATTCTGAAGCTGAAGTCGAAGCCTCAAATGGGTGATGGAAGAGCCAGGCATTCTTTTGGAGAATGCAATGAGATTTGAAGGCTTTACTTTCTCTATAGAACGTTCTTTTCCTAGGTTACAATCAAGTTTATGGCTTAATAAATGGGTTTACATTTTCATTATCTCAATTTTTATTATCCTTAAGCCTTAAAGCCTCTAGTTAGTCTTAAATTGTAGAGATTTAAACCGAATTTAAACCCATTTAAGTCTGTCCTAGTTGCCTTCCTTTCCATTCTCCACATTCCTGTGCCAGTAGTTCATGTGTTCTTTTCACCATTGTGCAAATTATAAAGCCATGTCCCATGTCCAGGTGATTGACATTGCCACGTAACGGAGACTGGACTCACATTATAAAGCCATAAAAATAACACCTTCTTCTGTGGGCATCCATCATTGGTGAGCTGCTGCTGCTGCTGCTGAGCTCCAAGAGGTTTTTGAGGTACCACACGCAGCGTCCAGCGTTCAACGTTCATCGTTCGACAAGGAGACACAAAACAAAAAGCAGAGTCAAGCTAATTACAAGCCCGGTAATTTTAATACTCACAGAAAGCAGAAGTTGCCCATGAGGTGCACTGAGCACTCGCACACACTCGGCAGGCACGTAACAAAAAGTGGTGCAAGTGAACAGCATGAGGGCCAATGGACTCCCAGTGGCATCAACATCATGATCATGATCATCATTGCGATCGAGTGGCTGCTGTAAATGGCCAACAAGTTGGTCTTGACCCATGGCTAACATCTGCTGTGCCTGCTGCTCCTCTCTGCAATCTTGGGTGTGGAACAGGAAGTTTGCTTCGCTCGCTTTGATATGTAAATTGTGCCAAATCGAAGAGCTTTAGAGCCTGCTTTTGAGCCTCTCTGCTCTTCTGACTGATAATTAAAATCGCTGAAAAAACAACACAAACACACACACCTCTCGTTGACATTAGTATGCAACTCTCACTCGGCACAAAGGCTGGCCATATACAGCCGTTCGTCAGCCACTCTCTGCAAAAAGAAAGGCCAACAAAACAATTTACCAAGTTTGGCCTAAACGGCCAGCCAGCCAGCCAGCCAACAGCCAGTGACAACGGCAGGCCACATCCTCATAGCGAGCATAGCAACACGTGCGTTTGCCTTTTGCAAGCCACACAACTTTGAAGTTTTTCGCGCGAAATTTACTAACGGCAACGGCAACTGAAGCCACATTAACAACAGCAACATCATCAGCAGAGGAAAAGCAGAAGCAGGAGTAGGAGCAGGAGCAGAAGCAGAAGCAGGAGCAACTAAAACGCGCGTGCGCAACATTTGCCACAAATGGAGTTATCAACCAAATGGGTCTTCATCGATACAATATATAAAGTATAAAAATTGATGAAGCGCTCTGGCTGTGGCTCATCTTTGGCTCCTGAGAGATTGCCCCAGCGTTGGCAGGCAGAGCAATTTTCCAAGGAAATTGCTTTCGCCTCGAGTGGCACACACACACACGCGCGGTCTCTCTTGGAGACTTATTTTTGCTTGTTAGCCAGGGGACCAAGTGATTTGTGTTCTTAGCTAATGAGCAGCCATCAAGGAAATTAACCGAAAAACAACCGAGACAAGTTCTTGGTTTTTTTTTAATTAGAGAGGTAAAAGTACCAAAAATGGAGCAGAGATGAAGATACAACAAGAGTCCTGCAGGGAAATGAATAAATAAATAGAAACTAAGAAGCTAAGATGAGAGGAGAAGATCCTCTGGAGAAAAGTATCTTTACATTAATAAATAATAATAATGTCTAAAATGTATTTCCAAATACTTTATCATCTCTTAAACATGGCACTTTAGTTAGATTATTTTCAAAGATCTTTCAAAGACCCAAACAAAAGTGAAAAGTGACAAAGTCTGCCCCTCGTTACAGTCGCCATTTATTGTTTTAGTGTCTTGGCTGTTGTTGTGGAATTTGTCGCCGGTTGGTTTCCTCAGACTTTATGTTTGCCTGACACACAAAATCATCGAGGTGTCAAAAGAGACCCCGAATATTGGTGCCATAAAGCTGGCACCAGGTTCGCCTGAAGCCAACGCATAAACATGTTGACAGAGATCCGGCGTAAACTTTGGGATCTCTGCTAATCTGCTGGGATAATGGCTGGTTTAGTGTTTACCTTTCACTTTTCAGGACCAGGTTCTGCCTAAGCATTTCACACCTTTTGCCTTGGGGGGCCTCTGGCTGGAGCTGTAAAGTAGAATCTTCGAAAGCTGCACCAGCTGCAGAGAATAGCACAAAATTCCTGGAGTGCAACACATGTGGACTCATAATTGAGGTTCAAGCGACTCCAAAGCACTCCTTTTTTTAGTATTTCAATGGAGCAGCAAAGACTTTTACAGAGGGAGAAATATATATATATTCTTAATACATTTAAAATAATTAATATCTTTATGAATATGAGCCTTGAAAGAGACCACTAAATGTGTTATTTAGTTTGGACCTTTTTTTGTAATGCAACCACGGTCACTCCAATCTGAAGATAAACTTTTTAGTTTTTTTGGCCACACTGCTTCTTACCCTCACGACACTTGGTGACACGTGTTAATCTGGTGATTTTCTATTCAAAAATGAATAGTGCATCGGGAGTTTCGGGGCAGCGCCATTGCCTTGGTTGCTCCAGCCACAAGTCGCTTGGGTTCTGCCCAGGATTACCAGGACCTGTGCCAGCTGATATTGAAAGCCTTCGTGCCGCTTATAGGAAGGAGTTCGAAGACTGCTGCCAAGTCGCCAAGCAGATGCTAAAAGCCGTCGAATATCCAGCGCCAATAGAATCTCTTGGCCAGCCTTGGGTCGAACCAGTGAAACGTAACACCTTAACCCAAAGGGCCTATCCGAAGCGGTACAGAGATCGCTACATATCCGCCAGGGAATTTTTGGAAGGCTCCTCAGATCCAGCGGCAAGAGAAGCTCTCGCCAGGATACAACAGATGGCTGCAGGTCCAGGAGTATCACAGAGAGCCTACCGAAAAGCCTTTATATTGGAAGCCCAAACTGTGGCCGGACTGCTCCTACCGGATGGATCTTCGTCTTCGGAAGGATTGCCCGCACAGGGAGCACCTTGGTCTTCGGCAGGATCGCCCCCTTAGAAAGCATTCAATAAATAAAAAACTTGCAATCAAAATTTAAATATATATCCAATAATACATTTTGTATATAAAATCAATCATTCAACAATTAGTTAATTTTCTTACAGTGCAGTCCGTTGGCACCGCCGTCATGCATTAGCTAATGACAAGCCATGAAACTATGGCCAATTGGGTTGAACAACCTCCGAGCCAGTGGGTTCTGCGGGCTCTCCAAATGAAATTGTCATTTCAGAGCAATGCTGTCGCCGATGCGGCCCATGTTGCTGCTGCGGTGCAGTCAGAACAAGTTCAGGGCATAATTGCTACAAGCAGCAACATCAGCGACATTGGCAGCCGACTCGTGTGTAATTGTCGTGGCGGATCAGAGGCAACACCTGATTAAGTGAAGCATCACATTGGCCAGGCCTGGCTGGGTTCTGTTTTCTTATATTTTTTTCCTGTCTTCGTGTTGCATCACATGTGGCTGTAGCTGGTGTCCTGTTGCATCCTGTCAGTGCTTGTCAGCGGCAACACATGTTGCTGGCGCCACAACAGCAGCAGCAGCAACAGCAGTGGAGAGTATAGGCTTACCTTCAACCTGGCCATAATCGATCACTTAATCGGTTTATTCTCTTTTATTTTTGGATTGAACTTCAAGTTGGGGGTGTCTTCAAAAAGGAAATCATAACAGCAAACCTGCTTGGCTGCTACCGTTGTGTTTTGCTACCAATTGCGAAATTGTTGCCTGCAATTAAAAAAATTACAGGTACGTGCTGCAGCAGCAGACAACAAAGTTGCGGCAGCAACCATGTTGCTGATAGCATTGATTAGAATTTTTTCCGCCTTTCCAGGCTTCTTCACTTCACTTTTCGTTTTATGTAAGCGCAGTATACCTAGGAGGTGGTGTGTAGTGTGTGTGTGCCAGCAATTTTCTGCAGAAGAGACACAAAATATTTAATCATCAAAGGCACAGTGGTTGGAAATAAGGAAAATGTGGGGGAAAATTAAGAAATATTTGTGAGCATTGCATTTTATAGGAATTTTTGTAACAACGAAACCCCTACCACTTTCTTTTGTGATCAGAATATGTTTTTAAAAATTAAGGAAAAACTCAGAGTATACTATAGTTCCATCTATTAAAATTTTCCTTATAAATTCCCTACCTGACAAACCCACAACTCGAACACCCAGCAGCAACCTGCAACGTGCAACCTGCAACTATTGCTGCTTCTGCTGCTGGGCTGCCGCATTGCAGCTATTTTGATAAAGCGCGTAATCGTAAAAACGCTAATGATACGATTTTTGCAGCAATGTGATGATTAAATGTTGCAAACCGCCGTGGGGCAACCTCCCCTTCCTGCAATTGCCAGCCCATCTTCATTTTCATCTTTGGCAGAGAGATGGCAATCGCCGGGGCCTTGGCCTTGGACTAAGACTGGCTACGAGTCCGACTCCGAGTCCGCCGCAGCTTAATTAGCGTAGAAAAGGGCGCAGCCAGGTAGATGCATCAACTAAGAGGGGGGAGGAGCAGCAGCCGCAACAGCAGCAGCAGCAGGTTTTCTCTCCCCCAGTGATCTGTCATTGCCGAAGCACTAAAAATAGTTACCTGCACACGTGCATGAATTTCGGACTATTAGACGTAATAGCTGAATGCATCATAATTTACCTTGACATTTAGACCAATGTCTGCGCGCATGCCAAAGTTAATTGCCAGCAGCAGCAGCAGCAGCAGAAGCAGCAGCAGCAACATGCAACATGCAGCACTACAACATGAACAACTATGCAAATGGTTTGCTTACACGCCTGCATTTTGATTAGGTTAACTATTTATAGCCATGCGATGCGGCAACATTCCAACTGCCGCAGCAGCAGCAGCAAGTTCTCTGATGACTCACAGCCAGACCCCAACACTTGCTGCGGCTGCCGCAGCAGGATAATCATATTGATATGCCTAATTAGCTGGAACAGCGACTTCTGATAATCCTCTCCTGCACACTGGGCAAACAGGTGCCGGCTGAAGGTCAGCCACTTTTCAGTCGGATGGAGCAGCAACAGGCAACAAGAGCAGCAGCAGCAGCAACTGGCTTACTTCTAGCTGCAATATGGCTTTGATTTTGATTTTGATTTCGCTGCTCAGCAATTAAGAGACTCAATAAATGTTGAAAAAATGTTGTATAAAACACAGGGAGAAAAAGGGGGTGTTGAATACTCAAGGTATAAGTTAAACAAGGCTTTAAAAAGAGAGCTGGAAATTGCAATAATATTTATTTTAGAATTTGTTTTCTATTTTTTTAAATATTTATAGAAATGTTATTCTAAAAATAAAATATTGATCCTGCAATGCAGCAAATCTACGTCTAAACCTCTAAAATGAGTCTCAATCAAGAGTCTTAGATCTAAAGAATATATTTTAATTATATTTTTAAAAAATAAAAAAACACTTTTTCTTTAAATTTATAAAGCTAAATACTTGTTTTTCCTCAAGTGCATTCTTGATTTGGAATTTCTGTTTACCTTTTTTTTGGGGGGCTACCAAGAACACTTTGAAAACGAAAATGAAAACTGAACGCATGCGCCAAAGCTGCTGCTGCTGCTGCCGCTGGGCAAATGTTATTTTTTGTCGGTTTTTGGTTTTGGTTTTCGGTTTACGTTTCGTTCTCCGAGGTTCGAACTGGTCTTGGGCCCAAAAACTCGGACTCTTGTGTCTGCTGCGGCTCCATTTCTGTTTCTTTTTTGGGCCTCGGCTTCGGCGTCGGCATCGGCCCCGGCCAAGTTGGCAACCTTTAAAAGAATGCGGACTTGCCAGTAGTAGACACACACATGTAGGCGCAGGGTAGATAGGCCATATCGAAAATATATATATATATATGTGTATATAGCCGGCCGCTGTATGTAAGGCATGCACAGAAAAAATAACTCAAAAAGCTTTGTGCCAACAAAAGGTAACAACTCTTGCGCCTGCCTTGCCCCGTGATAAATCCAGCAAGGAGAGGGTGGGTTCAAAAGTTTGTGACAGGTTTGAGGGACCTATAAGATAAGCTACAAAATATATATAAGAATTTACAAGATTTTATAAATATTTTGGTAATTTTTTTAAGGAAGGAACACAAGAGTCTATTGAGCTTACTTTACTGGGAGTAGAAAACCCTTTTCAGTTTACATTTTTATTTTAGTTTAATAAAACTAAAAGCTCTGAAAAATTTATTTATTTAACTACTGATTGCTTGTTTATTTTTAAGAATTTTATTATTTAAATTTAATTAAGCTTAGGCATCAATATTTATTATATTATATTTTTCCTTGACCAACTTTTGTGGCAACCCTTGGAGCAATCCATTGCCGCAATTGTTGGCGGGAGATCATCTGAATCAGTGTGTGTGTGTGTGTTGGCCAGTATGTTCTTTGTGTGTGTTGCCAGTTGCAGTTGCCACATGCCGCATGCTGCATGCCACAGCTGTGGCAGCCCCGGCTTGTTTACAGGAATTTTACAACTATGCGACGGCGATTGCCGAGGCAGCCGGCTTCTCCTGCGGATCGAGGCGAAAATGTTGTTATTACTTATTAAGAAAAAATAAAAGCCCAGATGGAGGGGCAAATTAAAATAAAATTAAGTATAGAGAGAGGGTATAGAGCAGGATGCCATCTTAGCTAAGCCTTGTCCTTGTCCGACTGAAAGGCAGTTTAAAAAATAGTTTAGCAATCGTCAGAGAGTCACGTTTAAGTCTGCCCACTCCTAGAGGAGCTGCATCTCCTCCGCTTCGTCATGTGGTAATGAGCCAAGTGAGGTTCTTGGAATTGCGCCAGCGGCGCGTCCTTGAAACTGGTTTCGCCCCATAAACAAGGCGGCCATTTGCCTGGATTTCTTGCGGTTCTCTCTCTCAGTCTCTGGGAACCCCAACTGGGCAGTGAAGCCATCTCCTGGCCATTAAAATTTTGCACTATTAATTAGACAAGGAACCCGGGAAATTTATGGCAATGACCTCTCTCTTTGGCCAATTAAATGCACATTACGAGTACATATTGTTTAGTTCTAAGCCGCACAGGCTAAAAGCCTCTATAAAAATCAGGATAAAATTAGCAAAATTATTACTGACCAGTAGTCAAGACCAGGATAAAGTCAAGAAGAGCCATTAAATATGGCAAGAAACACCCATGAAGCGCCAGCGAAGTAAGGAAACCGTGGTTTAAAGTGTATTTATTGCCTGAAATGAGCTTAAATCCTAAATGTGTTCACTTATCTGGCTGTTTGTTTTAAGCTAATAAATTAATCTTAGTTTGATTGTTAGCCTTTGATTATTTGAGACTTTTATGGCAACTATGCAAGCTTACATTCACTTTTTATTGGGCCATCAAAAACAGCAAACAAATCATTTCCACTTGAATTAGTCAAGCTTAGAATTTATTTTGTTTATTTTTGTTAAGCCCATGATAAAAGATTTGCCAAATAAATTTGTTTTTTAGCTAAGGAGCACTTATGTTTTATGGTTAAAACATTTAAGTACTAGCGGGAGGTTTATGGAAGATTATCAAAGACATGGCTTTTAAAGCAGTTGCCTGACACAACAAATGTTATTTAAATAACTTTAAATTATAAAATGATTATCAAATATGTTAGCTGTCTCATATAATCCCCATTAAATGTTTAAATGAATTAAAAATTAATTATTTGCCGTGCACTGATTGTGTTCTCTCCATTCTCCCTTTGATGCACACGCAAATGTCACATCCATTTGCCGTTACCGAGGGCCACTTTTGATGTCTGTGGCGATTGCAGCTGGCCAACTGACTGCCACTCCGCTCCAGCGACTCTCCGGCTAGCTGGTTACCTGGTTAGCAGGCTCGTAAAACTTCAAATTAGCTTTGACTACACACGGCCGGGCCATTGGGCAACTTGAAAAGTAAAAGGCAGTTGGCTAAATTAGCCATCTCCATCTCCGCTCGCTTACAGCCATGGTTCAATGCCCGCCCAAGCCACCCACTCGAGCGGCAGCTGTTGGCTGACCTTCGTGCCCGGCTCTTTGCCTTTCCTTGATTTCTACACGAGTGTTATTTTTTCTATATAGCAAATATTGTGACACCGCCCAGAGGTAAATATGTGCACAGCATGTTTTCGGCTGTTTTTCTACCGATTATGTGCGATAATCACCTTTGATGCGTTTATTGAACCATAGATAATGTATGGGGAAGTGCCCCGGCGCTGATAAGCGGCGAGTGCGTGTTATTTATAGGCCAGACATTACTCTATAAATACAGCCATAGCTCGGCAAATAAAGCTGGGAATTATCGGGTGGGAACTATCGGGTGTGGTGGCTGCAATCCCCAGAAAGTAGGAAATCAATAGTTGGCCAAAGCCTGGCTTGGCAAACACTGGATAAATTTGCTGCAATTGCCGTTAATTATATGCTCCGCTGGACGAAAAAAGCAAAAGCAAATAGGGAATGAAAATTAGACTAGGGTGAAATTATTTGTTTGCTTTTTCCGCTAAAAGTTAACCCACTATTTTTGGTTTACTCATTGCAGCTAGAGCCACGTAGCATGCGTCTCTTTAAAACCCGAAAAACCACGGACACCTACAGCACCTTGGCCGCTCAGCAACATCAGCAGCAGCAGCAGCAGCAGCTGGAGCAGCATTTGCCTCAGCCACACACGCCACAGCAACTTTATACCGAAAATAACAAATCCCGCGCGCCGGCAACATGCAGCCAGCGACTCAACAAGAGCATCGTGAGCAGCGCCAGCATCTCCTCCTCGCTGCCTGATCTCCACGACCGCCACCAGTCGCCCGTCATGATCCTCAGCTGCACCACGCTGGCCAGCAATGGCGCTGGCTCGGGAGCCACTGCAGCCACAGTCACGGCAACGGCCACGGCCACCACGGCGTCCACATCAGCAGTCGGTCATCATCAGCAGCAGCAACAGCAGCAGCAACAGCAGCCGTTACGCACGGCCACGCCCACTTGTCTGCTAAGTGGCCGGCAGACGCCATCGGCCATATCGGTGATGTCGCTCCAAGAGGCCACCACTCTGCACAGGCAGCAGCATCAGCAGCAGCATCCCACAATCTATGTGCCCATGCCCACCAAGCTGGGAGGCCAGCACGCTGCCCAGTACCAGCAGTATGTGGCTCAGCGCCTGCACGCCGCCTCCAGCAGCTGTCTGTACGAGAAGGGAGCGAATCTGCAGAACTCCAATCCCAGCAGTCGGTCCCTGACGCCAAATGGTAAGGACAAGCTGTCAAGAATTTACTATAATAATAAGGGTTTTTTAGGATAATTGTTTTTTTTTTTATTTTCTTGGGAAATTCCCCTAAAATTATTATTTACAACTGCGACCAAATAAACCTTATTATTTATATTAATAATCTTTATCGACATTTGTACAATTTTTAAAATGTTTTCTGACTTAATCGATATTTGCAAAATCCATAATTAAACCAAAAAAGCATTTGTTTCAATTCGGAAAGCATTTTTATACCCTTAAAGGGTGTTATAATCTTAGTCAGAAACGTGAAAAACAGTGAAGGAGCCATTTCAGACCCCATAAATCATATATATTCTTGATCAGCATCAACAGACAAGTCTTTCTAGCCATTTTAGAAAGAAAAAAATTTTGTTTAATTTTTTCAAAATTTTACAAGGGGTTACATCATCAAAAATGTCAGAAATTGGCAAAAATTTTGATCTCTTGAAATTAAAAATTTAGTAAGCAGATTTGTTAATCTAGAAAAAACTAGCTTAGAAAAACTTTCCGAATTGAATTTGATGTATTTTTGGCTTAGTTATGATTGATTTTTGATATCATGCCCTGATCAAAAGGCAAACTGCAAGGGTATACAAATTTCGGCTTCCTTTAAAGAGTTAAGAAGTCTTTCCTCTGCTAACTTCAGAATAGAAACCTCACAGAATACGTGAAGTATCTTGTAATTTTCAAGCATTTTATATATGTATTTTGGACTTTAATTATTCTTTTTATTAATAGTATTAACTTACACATTTTCTTTCATATTTTACTTTATTCTCCCCTCTCCCTGAACACCTAATAACCGCCTAGGCAAATAGCTGCAATCATTTAGCTGCCACCGGCAACCCATATCCCCTTCGGAGACCTGAGAGGTTTCTCTAAAATAAGCCAAACCTTTTAGAACACAAAAGGTATTGTTCATGTAGCTAGTGGGTCGCAGCAACTGGTACGATCCTTGGTAATCCTCTAGCATATTGATGAAGAAGTACCGCTCTTCGTTACAAGAATTAACGAGCAGCAGTAGGTAATCCTGCTTTACCTCCTCAACCCGCCACAAGCTGCAATCGTTATTGGCTCCCAATTCCAGATGGTAGCCCGAAGTTACATAGAACATCTCCTTTTTGTGCTGCAGGCACAGCCACCGACTTTGGGTTAGAATCCTTAGGGGTCGCGGCAGATCCTGCAGCATGTTTTGGAGGTAAGAGCTCCACACTTCCGGTTGACTCCTTCGAAGTTCTCTCAATTCCAGGGCAAAGTTGGCCCGCAATTTGTTATTCAATGACTGAGATTTTCGCAGGTGGAAGTAGAAGCTCAGCCAGAGTCGCAATTTCAGGGAATTATTTGGTTTGAGATGATTTTGTAGCTTCACCAGGCCCACTCTCTCCTCCTGCAGGACTTTCAGCCAGGGTACATTCCAGGCCAGTCGCTTCTGCTGCTCCTCCTCCAGCTCCCGGCTCATCTTCTCCGTCCAAATATCCAAATTCACAGGACTTCCACTCAGATGTGTCGCCATCGAAGCAACTAGTGTCCCATTAATATGGTCTCTAATCACCGCCTGAAGTGGCTTTGAAAACCAAGTTAAACTTAGTAAAATTATAACCGGGAGTTGAGCGACCATTGCGATGGAAAATTGTAATTAAACTGACCTGCAGCTCATTTCTGGTAAGCTTGATAGGTGGGAAACACCCTTATCGCTGTGAAAATAAATTGCAGCTCCTCCTTCCCGATAATCTCTCGAAATTCAGAAAGTCAATGACTGTTCTTTCATTTCCTGAATTGATATTTCCCCCTGTGGGTGACTCAGGCGGAAAAGGAAGCGATTGAAAATATTTCTCAATTGATTTTCCTATTAGTACAACATTTGTTTTAAACAAATAAATGATTCATGGTATTTAAAATCCCATATTTTATTCCAGGTCATCTGCCCGACTACAAGCTGGTGACTGCGGTGCCCGTTGTGGTCCTGGACGATGAGCACAAGTCCAATTCTTTGCCAGCGAACGAACTGAGGAGCAGCAACAGCCACAATCCCAGTCATGACGTCAGTCACAGCAGCACCACCAGCAGCTCCACTTCCCTGGCCAGCACCACGAGGAATGGTGAGTACCACCAAGAGCAACCCCTCTGTGGGCCAAAAATAGAAACAAAATCCAAGCAAATGCCGGGAAATTGATTTTGCCATCAAGTAGGAGGTGGGCGGGCGGCGCCTCGAGTGCTTCTCTTTCCACCCGATTTCATTTTCATTTAGATTTTATTTTTGGACACACAAAGGTGTCCATAAATTACCGAGGGAGCTATGGAGAGCGGGCGATTTAAAGCGTTTTTTAATTGAAACAATTAATTTTCGGAAGCTAAACTTAGGCGGAGCGGAGCGCCACTCCCAGTGGTTTCCGTGGGGCATCAGTTGCCAATTGTCATCATCCCGTTCGGTGCATGTTTTGCCCATACAAAATACCGTATTGACCCGATTTCGCATCAATGAACGCCGATGACAACGCACCAGCGACTGTAATGTGGCTGTAATGCGATCCGAATCCGCTGTCTGCAACTGGAATTTGTATTGTTTTCAGCCCTCGGGCACGAGTGGAGCAGCCTGTGGTTCCCTCTGGCTTTTGAGGAGGAGCCACTGCAACGACCCACCCCAAAGAAGGTTATGCTGTGCACTGGGGGAAGAGAAACTCCAAGGGAAATATTTAAGAAATTCAGTAAAATAAAAAAAAATAGTAAAATAATAAGAACAAATATTTTGGAAAATAAGAAAAGCCCACAAAATGCTAGAAATCACTTGGCCACATAAATAATCTCTTTAAAAATAATAGAAGTACAGAAATTAAGAGTTTTTTAGTTTGTTTTTTAGAATTTATATAGAATTATATTATATAGTTTGGTTTTAAAAATATTAAAATATATAAAAGGTCCTGTTCTACTATGAAAATTCAAAAGATCCTTGTGTATTCCTATATTATACATAATATATATTATATTTTTTGTCTGTGATATATATAAATGTTATAGCACATTTAACAATAATTGTATTTTAGTCAAACATGTATTTCACATGTATTTCTTACAGTGTTTTTTAGCTGCCGACATCAACAGCCGACGAAGTGTGACAAAGCTGGGCATTATAAGCCGCCATTCAGTGCAGTTCAGTTCAGTTTACTTTACTCTCGTTGAGAGTTCAGTTTAGTTTCAATGGGTATTTGATTTTATTTTATATTTTTTGCCACTCGTTATGTGATATGTGATTGAGGTTTCGACGCGAGTCAATCATCACAAAGCGGAGTTGTAGGAAAAAATGAGCCTACATAAGAGCAGCCAGTTAGGTAAGCCCATAAATGAGGGCAGGAAGTGGCTGAGATCAGGCAAGAAATTGGTATTAAATATGGGAAAAAATAAATAGAAAGATACAATCAAACTTTTACCTATTTTCACTTTTTTGTTTGCCTCTCCGGATTTTCCACAGCGAGATTTTCCAATTGTTCTGCCAACCGCAGAGCGAGCGTCATTATGAAGCCGAGTTCTGGCCAAATGGCAATTCAAATAATGCCTTTTTTCCCCCTGTTCCGCGGCAACCGCAAAGTGTTTGATGATTGCTTTGACTTGGAGCCAAGTTAAGCTCAGATTCTGGCCGACAAAACAGCTGCAGAAGTCGGTGCACAGATAGATATGGTGGCCGGTTTTATCAGGTGGAGCGGGAATCGCACTGAGAATCTGCAGCTGCTTTCATTCATCTTCCAAAGCCATCGTCATCGCCATCGCCATCGCCATCTCCAGCTCCATCCACATTGCATGCCAAAGTCACATATTCTGGGTTCGTTGAGCTTTTGCCGCCTCTAATGCCGCAACTTAATTGGCTTTAATTAAGGTTTTGCCCCAAGGTCAATTCTGGGGCTTAAAAAAAGCTAAAAAGCTATGTGGCATGTCTAAATAAATATTTATATCTGTTAAGGCATTCATCACTTTGACAACAAGTAGTCGCGTGTTATGGGTATTATCATAACCTTTTCTTTGTAGTTTTCCACAAATTTCAAGTAAAAATTCAAATTAATAAAATATAATATCGTAAACATAAATATCTCAAGACTCTACATACCAAATTCCATATCTCCAGCTCTTATAGATCCCGAAATGTAGACCCTAGAGATATTATAAGAACTCTATATTATCGCCACGATGAGAAATCAATAAGCATTTTGCGCCGCACTCTCTTATCTCGCAAAAGGCCATAATTTTCGAACCAGTTAATGTTTGAAGATCGTTTTTCGCCCCAGAAGACACTGAAGAGAGTCTTCAGCACCTCCTCCCACTCCTCCTGAAACCGCCTCCATTTCTCAATATTTTTACTGGCGCTGCACGCATGCGCATTTATTGTGGATTATCGCTTATTACACGTTCCTCTTGACTTGATTCTCCCGCTGCCAAGGCGATTATCGATCTCTCATTGGAGCTGGAGCTGGAGCTGGAGCTGGAGCTGGGGCATGGAGCTGGAAGCCCGCAAGTTGGCCAAATTCTTGGCGAGCAATTCGAGCATTGGTACGTGAGATATTATATGGCATGCCATGTGCACTGGCGACTTCCACAAACTGATTTCGATTGCGATTCCGATCTTGATGCTGATTCCGTTTGATCTGAAAGTGGCACAAAATCGGCAACTTTAGCATGCACATTTACATAAAAGTATACTTGAGTATTTGCCTTTCCCATGGCCTTTGGTTATTGAACTTCTTTTCGGGGCTGATTTTGTATTATTGCTTTTTTGGGCGTTTCTGATGCATATCAATTTGATGTAAAGTGAAATAATCGTTTGTTCAGAGCTGGGTTCTTATTGAATTTGGGTTGTATTTTGTTGGAGAACTATTTCGCATTCATATCATAAAATAAATAAGGATTTTAGGGGTTTATAATAAGGTTTTGTTGCATTTTTTGTGTTTTAAAGAATGCAGTCATCAGGAATAACAGAGAAATAATAAATATATCTCTTGTAATGAGGAGAATCAGGAATTGCATTCAGTTTTCACCGCTTTAAATCAATTTTAAGTAATTTTATTCACACCAAAAACAAGTTTATAATAGGTTCTTTAATAATTAAAGCATTTAGTTATTTCTTAACACAACCTGAAATTTCTGTAAGAGCTTTGAATATTTTTAGGCATTTCATATCCCTGATTTTCATCACTCACAATTCACTCAACAATTTGCTAGTTTAAAACTATAAGAAAACGTACAAAATTCCTTAAAACTAGCAGAGATCTAAGAATATATTCGCCCTGGCAACTCTAGAAAGCCCTGACTTGGCTCCATTTCCCCCTCTGGTTCCTCGCCTCTCTCAATGGCCCGGGCCTCCTCTGCAGCACTTGAGATGCTCAGTTCTAAGATTCAGATGCCAGGCCAGGCGACTCAAATGGTTTTGCTTCAACATCGCTTGCATGTCAGCCGGCAAAATGGCAACAAAGCCATCTCTCCAAGACTGCAAGACGGCAGAGGAAAAGCTGAGGAGGAAGCAGTGGAGGCCACAGAGGAACGGGCCCGTCTTGGGCTGGCGGGCATTTGACACCGTCTTGAAAGTTAAGTGGGTGTAGAATTTGTGGCATGTGGCCGGCGGTGACTGCAGATGGAGATGGGACTACAGGGGGAAGTCCCTCTCTCTCTGTGTGGAGTGTGGAGTGTGGCTGAGGTTGTCATATAATTGATGCCCGCGCGCCGTTTCCTATTATTGTTTAACACTCTGCTGCAGCTCCTCCTCCAGCTGCTCCTTCTGCTCTCTCTGCTCCTCCACTGTGATTGCATTGGTGAAAACTTTAATCAAAGGCGAACTCGGTCAGGCCTTGGGTGGAGTTCGGTGCCGTTGTGGAGCGCCTGTCAACCTGCATTGGGTCTGAATCCGGCCGCCAAGCTCTGTAGCGGGAGCAGCGCCCACACATGGCCTCATGGCCAGGGCAATTTGAACGGACCAAGGCCTGCGGCTGGGCTGCGGCTATTAAACAACTTTGGCACGAGTCAGGCCAAGGAAGCCAAAGAAGAAAGAGCCAGAGATGGCCAGGGAAGATCACCAGGTGGTAGCAGTGACTCAACGGGAACAAAGGAGGGATTATTAGTAAGGGAAAAGGAATTTGTTTAACTAAATTAATTAATTAATAAATATTTACTGCTTGTATTGTAAAACTTACCTATTTAATATTAGACCTTAAATCGTTGGCTTTTAAAGTGGGTTACTTGAGTCACTGCCTCGCATCACTGGTCACGGGCTAGGCCCTGCTCCTCCTCCCGCTTTGCGTTTTGGAAATTTTATTGGCCAAACCAAGGTAATGCCTAACTCCTCCTTGATCATCGCATCTTTGGGGTCTTTGCATGTTTTATGCTAATTGTTCCGAAGCCACCTCATCTGCTGGCAATGCGCCACCACCTCCTGCTCTTCCTGCGCCTGGCCCAGGCGATAAATATGGAACAAGCGCATAAATTTGTTTATTAACCAGATCCAACGAGGATCGTTCTCAGAGCTCCATTGCACCATTTGGTCTTTTCCAAGTGCCCGAGCTGGGCGATCGTTAAGCTATTTTACGACGTTATTAGATATCCGTCGGGTGATGGGCAATACGAGTCGTCCATTTAATGATTGGTTATGCTCTATTAGTAATTGAGGTGTGTTTATTGCTCAATAACTGTGCAGAATCACCATCATCCGATGGCCGGGCAGATGGGCTGCTAATGCTACGCGAATCAATAGCCCGCGAATGGGTTTACTTACTTAGATTTAGTGATTTTCCGCTGGGGAATTAAATAAGTTAGCAGGAAGTGATATTTAAATGGTTTTATACCCTGGAGAGGTATTAAAATCTTAGTCAGAAGCCTGCAAAGCAGTGAAAAAGCTATTTCCGACCGCATAAATCATATATATTCTTGATCAGCATCAACAGACGAGTCTTTCTAGACATTTTGGAAAGAAAAAAAAAATTTTAATTTTTTCAAAATTTTACAAGGGGTTACATCGTCAAAATTGTCAAAAATGGGTTAAAATTTGGATCTCTTGAAATTATGATTTTAGTAAGCAGATTTGTTAACCTAGAAAAAATTAGCAAAGAAAAACTTTCCGAATTGAATTTGAAGTATTTTTGGCTTAGTTATGATTGATTTTTGATATCCTAAGGCAAACTGCAAGGGTATTTGAATTTCGGCTTTCCGAAGTTAGTTTTTTTTATTATTTAATAAATAAACGGGGTTTAAGATATAGTAATGTATAGAAAATGTTATAGAAAGTTAGACAGTTTCATAAAGTATATTTTAATAATTATTTTTTGGCCTTTTTAGAAACATTGTTGCTCTTAATTTTAAAGATTTCTCTTTCTGTTCTCTTAAAAAAGACCTACAAAATTTCACTTAAAATTTCAAGCTATTTAATTTAGAAAATAGAAATTATTAAATAATACACAATAATAAAAACTTTTAGACTTTGAGAACCCTCTCAACTCCCACTTTCTACCAACCTCACTTGTCAGAAGGCCTCAATGTCAGTTTAGGGTCCAAAGATCTTCAAAGCCGACCCTCTCTTTTTGTGACTTTTTATCAAGGGAAAACCGCGACCACAAATGCCTTGAAATTGGATGCCCTGTCACAAGCACGTGGCACTGGGCGGCTGACCACAATGCAGCTGGGGAGCTGTGGAGCCGTGGGGCTACAGAGCTGACTAGTCATTGGCCGTGTCCAAGATCAAGTCCCTTGGCGGAGGCCTGGACATTTCTCAGCTGTCACTGCGTCACTGCGGCGAGGCGTTGGGATTTATTGAAGTGTTATAATTAAGTTAGAAATCGCTTTCTGATTGCAAATCCCTCTTTTGCTCCTCTCTCCCGTCAGTTTTCACCTGGGGCAAGCGCATGAGCCGCAAACTGGATCTGCTGAAGCGCAGCGACTCGCCCGCCGCCGCCCACAAGTCGCACTCGGACCTAAGGAGTCTCTTCCACTCGCCAACGCACCACAAGAGTGCGTCCAGCGGGTCCACGGCCAAGTCCTCGGCCTCGCCCTCACCCACTGGCGGCGGCGGCCATCATCAGAGCAACACGCTCAAGAAGTGCAAGTCGGGCCCCATTGAGACCATCAAGCAGCGTCACCAGACCCAGACCCAGCAGCAGTCGGGCCAGGATGTGGGCCAGAGCCAGAGTGCCCAGTCGACGCCCACACATCAGTTCCAGGCGGCCGCCCGCCCACAGAAGGCGCTGAAGAACTTTTTTCATCGGATCGGATCCACCGGAATGCTGAACCATCGCTCCCACAACCTGCTCAAGGCCTCGGAGGCGGCACAGCAGGCTGCGCCGGCTGCCACCACGCTGTACAGGAGCAGCTCCACCAGCCAGCTGTCCAGCTGCTCCTACGTCAAGTGCGATGATCCCACCGAGGGCCTGAATCTCCAGCGCGAGCAGCGGGAGCAGCGTCTGCCGAGGATCGCCAGCCTCAAGTCCAGTAGCTGCGATGACATAGCCAAGGTGAGCAGTTGCCTGACGGCCAGCACGAGTAGTGGCAGTGCAGCCACAACGAGTCTGGGATCCCCACCCAGCGGAGGAGGAGCAGGAGGTGAAGGAAGAGGAGCATCTGCAGGGGGCGCTACAGCCCAGCATGATCCCTCGCGCCGTGGGGCCTTTCCCTATGCCTTCCTCCGCTCGCGGCTGTCCGTGCTGCCCGAGGAGAACCATGGCCAGGGACAGGGTCACCTGAAGCAGCAAAGGGAGCAGCAGCAGCATCAGCGGGATCTTCTTCAGCAGCAGCAGCAGGAGCAGATGCAGGCCGCGTCGCCGCTGCCACAGCGCCGCTCCCCCGAACAGGCGATGCTGGGCAATGTCTCCCGCAACGACAGCATCACCTCCAAGGACTGGGAACCACTTTACCAAAGATTAAGTAGTTGTCTGAGTTCGAACGAGTCCGGCTACGACAGCGACGGCGGCGCCACGGGTGGAGCCCGGATGGGCAATAATCTGAGCATCTCCGGCGGAGATACCGAATCTATTGCCTCGGGCACACTCAAGCGCAACTCGCTCATCTCCCTCAGCTCCTCCGAGGGCGTGGGCATGGGCCTGGGTCTGGGCCTGGGACTGGGACCCGCCTCATCGGCAAGGAACAGCAGCATCTGCAGTGCCCCTGTCTCCCTGGGCGGGTACAACTACGACTACGAGACGGAGACGATCCGGCGGCGGTTCAGGCAACTGAAGCTGGAGCGCAAGTGCCAGGAGGACTACATAGGGATCGTGCTCTCGCCCAAGACGGTGATGACCAACAGCAATGAGCAGCAGTTCCGGTATCTGATCGTGGAGCTGGAGCCCTATGGCATGGCGCAAAAGTGGGTATTCCTTTGGGTCAAGAGGACCTTAGTCTTTAATCTTGATATCCTTTTTATCCTTTCAGGGACGGTCGCCTGCGCCTGGGCGATGAGATCGTCAACGTAAATGGCAAGCATCTGCGAGGCATCCAGTCCTTTGCCGAGGTCCAGCGCCTGCTCAGCAGCTTCGTGGACAACTGCATCGACCTGGTGATAGCCCACGACGAGGTGACTACCGTCACAGACTTCTACACCAAAATCCGAATCGACGGGATGAGCGGGCAGCGCCACAGGCTGAGCTATGTGCAGCGCACCCAGAGCACCGACAGTCTGACCAGCATGCAGAGCCTCCAGCTGCGCAGCCAGGCGGAGCAGGAGCAGGAACCGGGCGAGGATCAGTGCGATGCCCGGTCCATGGCCAGTGTCAGCACCCTGCCCACGCCCATGCCGCTGATGCAGCATCGTCGCAGCTCCACGCCCCGCCACTCGCTGGACGTGAGTGCGCCCGAGCACGAGCTCCTGCGCCGGCGGGCACGCAGCTCCTCAGGTCAGCGCAGCAGCTTGGCTCTAACACCGACCCCGCTCTTTGCCAGCAGCAGCAGCAGCAGCAGCTGCTCCTCCTCCCCTAACCACCAGCAACACCAAAGGTTTTTGGATAACGACAGTGACCCCTCTAACAACGACTCCTACACGCCGGTCTATGCCAATCGGGCGGCGAGCGTGTGCGTGGCCTCCTCGCTGGCGGACGACGAGAAGTGGCAGCTGCTGGCCCGCAAGCGCTGCTCCGAGGGCTCCGCCCTCGCCGGGTCCCCCAATCCCCAGCAGTTTGGCCAGCGCACCCACTACGCCAGGAACTCCATTAACCTGACCAACTCGCACTATCGCTCGCTCCGGTTCGCCCACTCGCGTCTGAGCTCGTCGCGGCTCAGCCTGTTCATGCAGGCGCCGCCTAACAGTCTAACCGCGGGCGAGGCAGCCCCTAACAACACCCCATCCTCTCCAGTTACCGTCGCCGCCAACACAACTGATCTCACTAACAGCCAGCAGCCGCAGCAGCAGCAGCAGCAGCCAGCGACACCACAACACACTTCACTCTACATCAAGCACTCGCCAAAGAGCGTCTCATTGTTTTCGCCTAATCCGTATGTTAATGCCTCCTCATCCTCACCAGCATCAGCATCCACATCAGCGGGCGCATCTTCGCTGGCGCCTCCAGCCGCTGCCCTCATGCATCATCGTCCATCGTTGCCGGTGGCGAAGCTAACCATACGCGACGAGGAAATGGCGGAGGTCATACGGGCCTCCATGAGCGAGGGTGAGAATCAAACCCCAAATAACCCAATAGATAATGTAGTGAAGCGAGAGATAGCTAATGAATTAATGCCTAATTTGTTGATTTAAATATTAAAAGTCTTAAAAAATCACTTGGAAAATGCCTCTAAATGATCCTAGATAATTTCCGAAATACTTATTAATATTATTTTTTGCAGGCAGTGGTCGCTGCACGCCCAAGACCATCACCTTCTTCAAGGGACCTGGGCTAAAGTCCCTGGGCTTTAGCATTGTGGGTGGAAGGGATTCGCCCAAGGGTAACATGGGTATCTTTGTCAAGACCGTGTTTCCCACGGGCCAGGCCGCTGACGATGGCACTCTGCAAGCGGGTAAGCTAAGATCTAAGCCCACTCTAAGCCCTTATTAAATAATATAATTAACAAAATAATATCTTTAACAGGTGACGAGATCGTGGAGATCAATGGCAACTCGGTGCAGGGCATGAGCCATGCCGAAACCATAGGACTCTTTAAGAATGTGCGAGAGGGCACCATTGTGCTCAAGATTTTGAGAAGAAAGTGAGTTGAAAAATACCTTTAGACTCTTCAAACTTTAACTTAATCCCAAATCTTTCTTTGTAGATTGCAAAAAGCCAAATCGATGGGCACATAACTAACGTATCCAAGTCGGAACCCTTTCATAAGCACCTGAATATGGACACACCTGCTTCGTTTATTGTTTGGCTTCCCTAGGAGAAGCATCTTGTTTAGTTGTAATCGTACAAAGAACCCTAAAAAAATAACTATATGTAGAACTAAATCTAGAATCCCAAATAGTCATGTAAGCGATTGTATGAAGTTACAATTTTAAATTATTTACCCCAATATAGAGACCAGGCTAAGCTTCGAAACAAGTTGTACAAGATCTATATTACAAATATATATTAACCTTAAATAAAACACTTGAAATTATGGTTGTTTGGTACAGTCCAGCGTCTACCTAGGGTCATTTCTCATGGCTTAGTATTTCATTATAATAGATACGTGAAATTTCGTAAGCTAAAAACTCTAAAATATACTTTGCAGGGGGTTTCCAGTACCAGGACAAAGCAGAGTGCAAGTGTCGATGTAGACATATTTGTTACCCAATTATTTCAAAATTTAGAAGATTTATAAAAACATCGGCTTACCAACCTTATCTTTATTCCTTCTTTAAACTTCAAACCAAAGTCACGCTGTTTTCTGGTCATCTTCCTTGACAATCAGTCGTTGCTTTTTGACAAAATGCTCTATGCGGTTCTCCAGGCTCTCTGTAGAAAAGCATAAATTGAAAAGTAAGATAAACTTTCAAAATAAAACCTTTAAGCTCTTACCGCAACGCTTACGTTCCAGCAGAGGCTGATATTGACGCGGCTTCACTGAATCCTGTAGGAGAATTACCTGCTCCTGAACCTTCTCTTTCGTCTTGAAGTTCTCCTCCAGGAGATTCTCCAGCTGCTGGAGGACATTCCGTATCATTGTGCTCTTTACACTGAACTGCGTCCACTCGCACTGCGTGTTCTCAATGAGCTTCTGCAGATTTTCCTCGCTGTAAATCCATTCGGTGAGATCGCTAGACTCGCTGGGGGGTTCATTTTCTGTGGCAGATGTGTCCATGGCATCGTCTTCTGCCTCAGCTGCCGGATGGTTGGCACTCCTTGTGGTTGTAGGCCGAAAATCGCAGCGGAATAGATTCAGGGGCAAACCAATGGCGGGCGTGTACTGGGGTTTGCAGGGATTTGTGTCCACATCAAGCAGTTCAGTGATTACGCTGGGCTGCTCCTTTCGCTGGCCAACTAGTAGCAGGACAGCCATGATGCAGCGTATCTGGTGCCAGAGGAAGGCATTGGCTTGGATTTCCAGGTAGTACATGTCATAGCCTGTAGTGGAAAGATGCTCCTCGGAGTCAGCAGCTGCCACCCTGGCGGATTGCAGGTTCCGCATGTAGTTTGTGACCCCGTTGTGCACATCCATCTTGCAGAAATTCCTAAAGTCCGCATGGCGCACGAGAAGATCGCAAGCCGCCTGCATGGCCGCCAGGTCTAGGTCACCCCTGGGAAAATAGTAACGGTAGCAGCGCGAAACGCAGTCAAAGCGAGCACTGTAAACTGGACTACGCAGTGGCATCCAAGCCACGCACTGGATATTTTTGGGCAGCACGCGATTCAGCAGTCCGCAATAGTCGATTTCGGAGGCGAGTGCTGCGGCTTCGAGTTGGGTTTCCGGTGAGTGCTTGCTCCTGAGGTCAATGGAGATGACCTGGCAGAAGGCACTCACCTCCTTGTCGGTGCGACCGCAACGGTGATAGTTGGCATTACTTCTTGACTCGATGAGACACGTGCGTGTCAGAGCTCGAAACAAGTGGGATTCTGTGGTGAAAAAGGGGAAACATAAGCTAACTTTGAGCTGGAGATAAGCAAGAACCCACCTATAGTATCGTTAGAGTCCTCCTGGCAGGCAAAACCCTGATAATCCCAGCCAAAGTAGGTGATCTTGAGCAGCACATGTCGACGATGGGCACTGAAAAATACAGATTTCATTGGATGCTCAGCCATCTAACTACTAACTCTCCCACTCACCTGCTCCAGTCAAATTTACGTTGTTTCTGCAGCTTGCCGGAGACCTTCTCCTCCTTGGAGACCCTCTCTGGGTCTGCATCCTTTCCGAATAACACCGCATATTCCTCATCGTTTCTGTCCTGGTCGGTTAGTTTTTTGTGCAACAGGTTTCGCAGTTGAAAGTTGTAGGCCTCCAGCTGGACAATCTTGTCAATAAGCTCCGCTTGGCTCAGTTTTTCCAGGGTCTCGCGGGGCAGGCCTTTTAAACGCTTGTTTATCACAACTTTTTTATCATTTGTTGCACTCATTTTTAATATTTTTTGTCGGGAAGAAAAGGTAAACACAAACCAGTGTGCTCGCCGCAATTGACCGCTTTCGCGGCATCTGGGCACACCAAAGTGCTAAAATCGATGAAAGCGTTTATCGATACGCCGTCATCGCCGTCATAGGGTTAATGTTTTTAATTTATTTTGCTTTCCACGAAAATTCGCCATAAATCGTTGGGAGCTCGCTGCCCAGACTCTGTTCCAGTGCAGGGCTACCTCCGAACCGGGACAGCACCAACTGCCGCCCCAAAGGCTGCTCTCTGTGCAGCATCTGAAGGTGAAGGACACCTCCGAACGCACGGAGGAACCTCGAGGCCCTCAAGGACCCGGCCATGGACGCGTGCAGCAGCAGCAGCTACAAGGTCGACGGCGAAAACGACAACACGGCGACCTTGGAGCACACTGTGCCCCTGAACGCGCTGCCCGATGAGATTCTAGAGTTTATCTTCACCTTCCTGCCGCCCTACGGGGACCTGGAGCACTGCAGCCTGGTCTGCAAGCGCTGGCAGGGCATTATCAAGAGTAAGTGGTGGCTCATATAGAACCGAATCCTTGTAATTAAGGCTCCTCCGCTCTTCACAGATCTCGTTCGCCGCTCCAAGCTGAACCTGGAAAAGGGACTCACCGACTTCCGGCTGCGCTGGGAGGTGTTCTCGCAGCAAAGGTCCAATGGTCTGGTGGGGACCCCACCGCTCTCCTTTATCGCCGGACGCTTTGCTCACTCGGCGGTGCGCCAGGGCAACTCCATGTACGTGTTTGGCGGCGGCTCCTCCTCGGACACCACTTTCAACGATCTCTGGCGCTTCGATTTGACGCACATGCGCTGGGCGCGCCCCGTGGCCACGGGCACCTATCCCTCGCCAAAGGGCAGCGCCTCGATGGTGGCGTGGCGCGACCAGCTTGTGCTCTTCGGGGGCTGGCGCTATCCCTCGCTGCATCCGCCATACCAGCCGTGGTGCCTGTTCGACGAGCTGCACTACTACGATCTCGGCAAGAATCGCTGGCTGCTGCGCAATACCCTGACCTGCCCACCGCCCATGGCCGGGCACTCGGCCACCGTCCACGGCGATCGCATGGTCATCTTCGGCGGCTACCAGATCAAGGACGACATCAATGTCAACTCAAATGACACTTGGGTGCTGGATCTGCCCGAGCAGCGCTGGTGGCAGCCGCTCTTCATGGGCAACACACGGCCCAGTCCGCGCTACGGCCAGATCCAGGTGGAGCTGGACCAGAACCACCTGCTGGTCGTCGGCGGATGTGGCGGAGCCAATCGCGTTTACACAGACGCCTGGCTGCTGGACATGACTCGAGATGTGTGGTGCTGGAAGGCGCTGAATGTGCGCAACAAGCGCTTCGGAGCCGTCCACATGTGGTGTAATCCCGGCTGCAAGGTCAACAACTATCTGGTGGTCGTTGGGCCCTCACCCAACATGCCGCAGGACTTCCAGTTGATGAAGCAGAGCCGGGTGCCGGTCGTAGGAGGCCGGGGACCGCCGCCCCCGAATCCCTTGCAGAATCTGCCGCAACGCGGACACCGGATACCTATGCCGGAACGCCGCCTTGGCGGTGGCCTAGGCGGGGGACTCAATCGTGGCGGGAACATTCGCCCGGGAGCTGCGGGCGGAGCGGCTGCATTGGGGCCCCAGGAGCAGTATTTGGCCAACAGGCGGGCCATCCTTAACCAGCACATGCAGCAGGCCCAGCAGTTCCTCCACAACAGCAATGTGAACAACAATAACAACAACAACTACCAGCCACGCTCGGGCAGGCTCAGCGATCTGCACGCCCCGCCAGCTCCAGCTCCTCCTGTTCCTGCCCCTGCACCAGCTGCTCCCTCGCCCCCAGTGCGTCCGAATGGTCCGCCCTCGCCAGCGGACGGTGATGTGGACGCTGCCCAGCGCCTGCAACGAAATCTGGCCCTTCGATGTAGGGACAATGAGCCCCGGCTACCGAAGCGCTTCGATGAGCTTTACGAGGTGAGTCCTCCACGGAAAGTGCTGCCTAGAATCAGCTTAATCTGAGCTTTCCTTTTACAGGATCCCTTTCGCATGGCCGCCTTCAATGTGCCCACGCGTTCGAGGAGCGCTTCGCGGGATCACAACGAGCGCATTCGGCGTATGGAGGAGAAGATGAACGCCATACGGAATTCGCGACGCAGTGCACCAGCAGCCGCAGCCGCCGCTGCTGCCCAAGCGGAGCCCCCACAACAACAACCGCGTGCTCCCTCGCCCAAGCGGCTGCGCTGCAATGTTCAGTCCCTGTTTGTGTGCGACATCTCGGGCATCCTGGGGAGCAGCGAACCTGCCCTTGAGTGGGTGGAGTACAAGAACTTCGGGGTGCTCAAGGGGGCACCGGATCGCCTAATCCTCTCGAGCCTGATTGCCGGCAACGGGGAGCTCATCCTGTTCGGGGGCGTGCACAAGGAGACCCTAACGGACATCACACACCATGTGTCCAATTCCATACACTTTCTGAGTGTGCCACGTGATATTATCTAAGTTATTCCCCTCCATCCTCCGCCAATCCTTCCGAGAAGTGCGGCCACCGTTCATTTAGAGAGTAAATTGAGTGTCCTGGATGTGTGTTGTATGATTATAAACGATTCTATTCGATCTCCAATTCTTGCCGAGTCTCGTCCAGCAGCTTGATCAAGTCGTAGGCGACTTGGAAGCGCATATCACATTGGTCGACTGGGCATCTGACACACTGATCCAGGAGCAGTTGCAATCTGTCGTGGGAACGGAGGAAATCCTTAAGGAGCAGGCACGCCTGGTATACGTTCGCATCCAGCTGCTGGCCCGAGCAGAACATGGAGACGTCAAAGGTGAAGCCCTCGCCGGGCAAAGGTTCATACTTCTGGGCATGTCCCATAGTGCTGGCAGCATCCACCAGCACCAGGGAGTCCACATCGATCAGGGTAACCTTCCCGCTGGCTTCGTCGTAAGCCATATTATCGGCGGTCAAGTCGGTGAGGTAAAGGCGAAAGTCCGCAAACCCAAAGGTGAGCTTTAGCGATAATTCGAGCACCTGGCGGGCCAGCTCCAGTTGGATAGCTTCCTCCTTTTTAGCATAATGGGTCAGTGTGCGTCCTGCATGGGCCTGGAAGTGGGTGAGACCGCAGGAGGCATAAGGACGAGGCACTGGAAAGCCCAGCGAGTGCAGTTCCCGCAGCAAAAGGTGGGTAACATCGTGGGTTAAGTAGAACCAGATGCTGGGGGAGCTATGCCCACGCTCCTCCAGATAAGTCACAAATCGAGGAGACTTTGCCTTGGCGCGACAGAGATGGAAGCCACCTGGACGCTCATCTCCCTGAAGAAACTCCTCTTTCAAGTTATTTACTTGAAAGCTATAGGGATTAAAAGCTTTTCTTTTGGCCACCAGTGGCGTTCTCCTATCTTCCTTCTCCTTCAGCTCCAGCCAATATATTTGTCTTTGATCAAAGAACTGGGATATCGCTTTCAGGAGTCTGCTCCAGCCGGAGGGCTCTCCAATGGCTTCGAAGATCGCCTGGCACTGCTTACGCTGGCCGGCAAAGCAGGAGGGACACAGCAGCAGGTCCTTCTCGAACTGATCTCGGAGTATATCCCCTTGGGGCCTCACCTGCAGCTCCTGGAGCAGGGCCAGAATGAGAACGACTCTTAGGTGTCCCGGCGACAGGTGCATCACAGGGAGCTGCAAAGGGAAAAGGGGAAAGGTAGGTAGGGATGAGTTGATGGCACGAAAAAGAAGGGGGCTTGCCTACACGTGTGTAAGAGTATTGGTAGCTGTATATGTCTGTAGGTGCGTAAGGGCCCAGCCCCCAGAGCAGCGGCCGCTTGACCACCATTACCTGTTTGCCAGCCACACACGCCAAAGCCCAAGAAGCAGAACTTCGAGCCAAAGCAGCAGAAGCTGCATGGTAGTTTTCCCTCAAGTCGATGTCATAATACCCTTTCTTATATTTAATTAACAGGGTTTGTCTCGCCTAAGTTTTAAATATATATATATATTTAGATTTTAATGGTAATAGTTCGCCCATTCAATTGGATTCTCCCAAGATCTCAGACTTTAAATGTATATCAATTCTCCTGCAAGGATTCAACCCCAAAACCTTCAAAATATAAATTATTTTGTTCGTATATCTGTAAAATAAGTTCATTAAAAACATTTGGCATTTTAATTCTATGTCTAAGTTTAGATATGATTAGATTACACGCATTTCTTATCTCAAAAATCTTTCTCTTTTTGAATAAAACAGAGATATACCCCTAGAAGTGGGCAGAGTATCGGAAGCGACAGAAATAACTTTGGTGCTTTGGCGCGCTGCTTGGCTTCCCAACCTGAACCGAAGAAGAGGCAACTCGACAAAGGGTTCAAGGTTGGCCAGGCAGACGTTTAATTTGTAATCTTTGGCGAGGTGGGGGAGCAGCCATTATGAAAGAGATACCAGTCGTGGCATCCTCCGGGAACCAGACCCTTTTGTGCCATGATTTTTGGATCGGAATTAATTGTGGCTAAAGGGGAATCTGTAAGAAGACTTAAGGGAGCAGAAGGATCTCTTGGAGAAGTCTTTTCTTGATATTAAACTATGCTTTAATTTGAGGAACTAGAGCAAAAGGACTCCATTCAATCCCTTCTAGAATTACAGTGAGTAAGCCCTTGGGTCTTGGGTCATCTTAGCTACTTGCAATGAGGATGCCTTGGATGATGGGCTGAATCAAGCTCCGACAGCACTTGAGTTCTTAGCAGGACAAGCGCTGGGAGCATAATTTCTGCCACGAAAGAGTGCCGAGAGCGCGAAGAGAATCAGCGAGAGACCCGAACAGATTGGACGACCGACGACCGGTTGGTTAGAGAACGTTGTTCCCCTCCAAGTAAGATCAGTTGAATGTGGCGCGTCGCGCTCGACGGTCGTCGTTGTTCTGGTTCCCGCACGAGTTCCCAATCCGTCCAAGACTTCGCTTCGTTACAACAGCTGGGTGTCGTGATATCGGTCAAGTTCAGGCGGCGACGAGGCCATCACTCAATTAGTCGAGCCAAGGAGGAGCGCCGCGTGAAATTCACTTTTCCCCGAGAAGCCCATTTAAAACGATTCTTTCGTGTGTTCTTATTCGAAATTGGAATTTGTCACGGTGCCAAAAGGTGTGTGTTGTATTCTCTTGGAAGTGTCCACTTGGATTTTTTTGTTTTTCTGATTTTCCAATGTTCTAAAATCTCATAAATTAGGTGCCAAGTAAGGTCGGTCGAGTACCTTGATCAGGTACTTTGGAAGGCTTTATGCAACCGGCAACTGCGCCGCCTTTTAGAAATTTGAATAAACAATTTGCGCAGCAGAGATCGACAGATATAATTGATTGAATATGTGCTTAGTCCGGGATTTATTGGGAGACTAGCTCACACTACTAAAAATTGTGGATTCGCTCACCCTGTATTGGATACTATTACCTAGCCACCCTTAGCCATAAATATTTTATGGAAGTCATTGCAGGGGCAACTGCACACTAGATAAGACCCCCTTAGCAGTCGCCTGGCTAGAATAAAATCTGTAAAAACAGGTTATATACATATTATATACACACATTTACCCCCGAGCCGGCTATTGACTGAGCAAACAAACGCGTCGCAGTATTATTTCGGCATATTGGTAAACAAAACACTGCTGGCCTGGCGTGTGTGCGAGTGCCTATATACTTTGATATATTCGCGTGTAGCTGAGAGCGCGTTCTTGGCCATGACTAAGAAAATCTAAAGCTCTGCGGTAATTGATATTATTCAATTCAAGTTACGTCCGCGAACGCCCTTCACTTTACTCGAAAGGCCGTGATTTAGTTTCTTATCGCTCATGCAGATTATGGCACACGCCCTTCTGCTAATTATAAGCACCATAAAATGGCAAATGTAATATATAGAACGTGTGATGAGTTGATTAGATTCGGTTTAGTATTAGGAAAAGTCTGTTTGAGGAGGTTTTAAGGTGACGTATGCCAAGTGGGACTTTTGGTTTTAAAAAGAGAAACAACTTTCAGGTGGAAGGAGAATATGCTTAGTAAATAAAGAAAAATCTGGGGCTTTTGTTCGGACTTCCTCTTACGTTTTTCATAAATTTTCCCCTGAGGCTTAGTAGAAAATTTGTAATCTAGGGGAGTGCTTTGTGTCCTTACTAGCGGCTCTAGTAACTCTTTCTCCCTTGTTCTCTGTATTTTTTCTAGTTAAAAAATAACATAAAGTGTTTAGAAAGTAGAGGAAATTCTATTCAAAAAATCTCTTCTGCTTACTATAATCCCTTGAGAAAGTCACGTATTTTCATAGAATTTTAAGTCAATTTCTTCTCCCACAAAACTCAAAGAACCTTCTCCAAAGACTCTTTAAAGAAACTCGTGTTTGCAATCAAACAAAAAGTGTGCAAAAACTCGTTTCGGTTTCTTTCTTTCTTCCCTTTACCAAATATTAAGCATCTACTTCTTAAGGGGCTCTTCTCGCTTTCTAGTTTCCAAAAAATCGTCGTCATTATCTCGCGTAAATGATTGATGGGGGGCCCCCCAAGTGACGCGGCCAAATTGGAAACTAGTTCTCAAATTCTGAACTCATTAACATACATAAATCTACACACCTTTCTCTGTGACCCTCAGACATGAGCATCTCGGCGTTGGACCGCAAGGAGCAGCAGGCTGGCAATAGTTTCCTGGGGAGACGCTATGGTCAGCTGCTGCGCGGTGGCAAGCACACGGACTGCATGTTCCACGTGTGCGAGGAGCAAGTGAAGGGCCACAAGCTGATTCTGGCCGCCGCCAGTCCTGTATTTGAGGCCATGTTCTTTGGACCGCTGCAGGACAACGAGCCGGAGATCGAGATCCATGACATCAGTGCGGCCATCTTCAAGGTGATGGTGGAGTACATATACACGGGCGTCGTGGACTACAACGGTCTGGAGCTGGTGGCCTGCATCGAGCTGTACTATGCGGCGGAGAAGTATCTGCTGGAGGAGCTGATCGCCGACTCCCTGCTGGCCGTCACGCGGAAGCTGCGCTTCGCCAACATCCTGCCCGCCTTGGAGCTGAGCGTCTGCATGGGCCTCGACGCCCTCCTGGACGTCTGCATGACCTTCTTCATGCGTTGCTGTGCCAACAATGGCCAGTACATGAGCCACCTCAAGGAGCACTATGTACATGTGTCCAAGGAGTGCGTGAAGGCCATAATTGCCGCCTGCAAGGAGCCGCACAAGCTGCTCATCTGGTACGTTTACGAGTGGACGCGGCAGGAGTGCGAGCAGCTGGGCCTCGGACCCAGCGATGCCGACCTGGTAGTGCACGGCCTGGGCGGTGAATCTACCGGCCATTGGTCGTCCGTGACATCAGCTGTGGCGGAGCCAATTCCTGCTCCAGGGCCCGTGTTGTCCGTGGAACGCTGCTACTACAAGGCTTGCCGACCCTTTACTGTAGATGCAGAGACGCCGGTGTTCCGTCTGCGACTGAAGTGCTCGCGTTTCATCTCGCTGATGGGTCTGGTCCTCAACAGCCGGCTGACACCCAATCGCTTGGGCCACGTGCCGCAGCCTGAGTACCGAGAATGCCTGCGCCTGCATCTCTGCGAGCTGCCTGTCGAGGGCGAGGGCAGTCCGCCGCCCACGGAACCCGTGTGGAGCCATGTCGTCCAGAACCAGAGCACCAAGTACAACTGCGATCTGCATCTTGCCTGGCGGCGGGAGGAGGCCTGCGTTCTCAACCCGGAGCTCTCCTACGAGCTGCAGATCCACTGGGACAGCAGCGCCTACGGCGCAGAGTATCCGTGCAGCCTGCAGTCGTGCCAGGCGGACGGGATCCGCTTCACCGACGGTGACAGCTTCAGCGGGAGCCTCGTCAAGGGTCTGCGCTACGCCAACCTGGTGTAGGGTTCGCGGGCACCCGATACCCCCTCTCCGTTTAGTTTAGTTCGTAAGAAGTGTGTATTTATTGCCCTAAGTTAATGTACGCCGCCGCCAGAGTTCAATAAACTGTGAGCGCCAGAAGCCGGTTTGCCTTTTTACGCCGCCCGTCGAACTCAATCGATCGGAATTGGACAGGGGAGACATGTTACTCACATGATGCTGGGGCCGCCGCTGAACAAATCACCTGCCTTGAAATGACGACACATCGGCAGGTAATTAATTAATTTAAAGTATTTCCGACGTAAACAAAGCGAGCGGACAGGAAGGTGTGACCGGTTTGGGAATTTACTTTGATATGGGATTGGTCAGATAATAACGACTGGTCACACTTGGCTGTATAAGTCCTTTAATACAATTTAATTACAGCTTCCAGGAATATCCCTGCCAAGTTAAATACCACATTTATTGATTATAAATAAATTAATTATTAATAATTAATTGTTTTATAATTCTTAAATAGAATAGTCCGTTTAAAACCATATAACAAATGTATATCGATATGAACTATCGATAACACACAGCAATTTTTAAAGGAAAATGCTAAAGTTGGCAACTCTGGAGAAAAATAATAAATAATACGCGGCTTTGGAATTGTTTATTGTTTACGCCGCGAAAATGACGATTTTATACAAAGTTGAGGGCAAGGACTTTAGCAAGGACAGTGTCTTCCCGCAGAAAGTGGTTCTCTGCTCCGTATCTGCTCGTAACATAGTGGCGTTCAGCGCCCTGCAGAGCGGCATCGTACCCTCGTCACACGGCGGTGGAGATGCCGGCGACGCCTCCGCACCAGGAACCAGCCTGGATGTGGCCGCCAGCAATGTGTACGTGTGCGACATCGTGACACCGTGGGAGTACTACAAAGTGTGCTCCTCCAAGTCGCTAATCAGCGTGCTCCAGTGGAGTCCCAACGGCGAGCAGCTGCTCCTGGGCTACATCGGCGGGCGCGTAGAGATCTGGCAGCCGCGCAACCAATCGATCAACCTCTGGCTGCTTCAGTACCACGCCAACGTGCCCAGCGAGGACATTGTGCTGGCACAGTTTTTCCACAACGGCAAGGGAGTATCCTTCAATCCGCAGAAGAAGGAGCACACTTACTATGCGGAGAAGTTTGAGCGTCTGGACGAGCGGCCAACGCTCTGCGGTTTCGGCGGAGTGGCCAGCGAGGGCTGCATCCTGCTGACCTCCTCCGGGCTGCTCGCCGCCTTCTGTTTGCCCATGTTGCAGAAGGCAGCCGCCGGCGGCGGTGCCGAGGGTCCCACCCACGAGGTCCTGGAGCTCACTCCCACACTGCACAGCATCGGTGTCTCGCGCAGCTTCATCGAGCACTGTAGCCTGACGCCGAGCCCCAAGGGAGCGCTCAGCGTGGCCTTCAGCTGCGGCTGGCAGCAGCAGCTGGTGCAGTGCTTCAGGGTCTCGCTGTCCCTGGAGGGAGAACTGGGCCTGGAGCAGCACCTGGCCATCAAGTCGGAGTCGCAGACCAGCATCTTTCTGGGTCCGCTGGACGGGCGTAGGATCAGCCACCTGAAATGGACGCGGGTGGCCAACGAGGACGTGATCTTCATAGCTTACGCCTGTCCGGATGGCGCCGGCAGCCAGCTGGAGCAGTGGACACTGACGCGTCGCCACCAGACGGTCCACGCTTTGCTGCAAGGCGGCGGCGGAGGATCCACCACCAAGCCCAACGAGTTCGTGCAATCGGAGAGCTGGGAGCAGGTGGGCAAGGTGCATCTGAACGCTGCTCTGGCGGATATCTGTGTGACGCGGTTGAACGTTTCCTCGGCGGACTGCTGCCAGGTGTACGCCATCCTGCAGGACAACAGCGTCCAGGTGCTGGAGCCCAACACGCTGAAGCAGCTCACCCACACGCAGTTCGAGAAGGTTTCCGACGCCAGCGGCGGCGTTCGGTTCGTCAGCGGCGATCTGACGCCCACCGGCCAGATGCTGCTCATCTTCGACAGCTATGCCCAGCTCCACGCCATGCAGGCGCCGCTACTGAAGCAGACCTCGGGATCCGCGTCGGTACTGCTCCTGCTCCTGCTGCTGGAGTACTGCATTGTCACTGGCTGCGATGCCAGCGACGTGCTGCTCCTGAACTTGGGCAGCCTCGAGGCGCTGGTGGAGAAGCTGACTGACAACTTTACGCGGCAGCCCTCGTATGTGCGGCACTACTACTACGCCAACTTCCTGGCCCTTAAATCCAACCTGTGCCGCGTCCAGCAGCAGGAGTTCGACAACCTGATCATCCTGCACGCCATATCCACCACGTTCAAGAGCCTCTTGCGCCCCTCCGATCTCGGGTGCCAGGACAAGGGACCCGCCGACAATCTGGCCATGAAGCTGGCCGAATCCATACCCGATGTGGACACCGTGATGCTGAATCTGGACGCCAAGGACTTCACCGTGGAGCCGGTAATGCTGCAGAGCCTCCAGCAGCTGATCCAATGGGTGACAGACCTGGCCCTCAACATGCTGCACCGCCTGCCCGAGGAGGTGATGAAGAGCAAGCTGTCGGGCAAGCGACCCAGCTACGACATCAGCCGGGACATCGTGGCCATCGGCAGTATGCGCGAGCTGCTGGTCATGATCCGCATCTGGGGCCTGCTGAACACCCAGTGTCTGCCCGTCTACACCAAGACGATGGACAACATTGATGTGCTGGTGATCCTGTTCCGCCTGCTCACCCGCTTGGCCCAGAATCCCGCCGAGCCGGACGAGGTGCTGCTGGACGAGTGCAGCCTGCTGTCCAAACAGCTGCTGATCCCCCAGCCCACCAGGTTCAGTCCCACCACCCTGCTCAGTGCCCAGGGATTTGCGGCTGTGAAATCGGGCCAGCTGCAGTTCACCTCGCTGGTGGAGCCCTCCTGCCTGCAGGACATGGAGACGGAGGACGTGGTTTTCGCTAGGTCGGTGAAGGACGGCGTTAGTAATCTGCAGCTGGGCGCCCGACCCAGCACCATCCGAAGGTGCGCCCGCTGCGGTTTTGTGTTCGTCAACAATGCCAGCAAGGTGGCCAAGACGTCGGCGCTTAAGGCGTGGTTCAGCAAGTGGCAGCACTGCCACTGTGGCGGCTTCTGGAAGCAGATTCACTAATCTTAGCTAACCCTCGAGCAGTATCCCCTAGGACTTAAGTGTATTTCTTAGTCAACAATAAAAGTAGAGACAAAAAGTTGGCATTTAGAGGAAGAGATCCGTGCGGGTAAAGTTGGTTCCAAATAGATCATTACATGCTGCTATAGCCACCATGCGACGAGCCATCTTCTTGGATCTGGCGTTGGCCGTGAATGAGCGTGAGTCCACGGTTATGCGTACGCACTTGAGACCATCATCTTGGTCGTCGGAGGCCTCCACATCCAGAAAGGTGATATTTGGACGCATCTGGACGAGGTGTGAGTATTAATTGGATTAAATGCGGACATCCTGTTATATACATGGCTTACCAAGCACAGTACCGAGACCGGATGCATATTCTCCCAGCCTTTGGGCAATTCAGAGCGAGCCATAATCTCTGCTGTGCCAGCTTTATTATTTTCCGGCAACAGCATGCTGGGAATGGGGAATCCCTTGCTCTCCCACTCCATGTACAGCTTGTGAAGGGCGAACGATGCCAGATTTAACATGGACTTGTCGTCTTCGGGATCACCGGTCTCCTGAGTCCCCCCATCCAATGGCATGGGCTTCAGCTTACGGGTCATGAAGTCGCACAAAGCTTTCTCGCAGGCCGCATTTTTAGCTGCCATCTTCGAGTTGCCATAGCCGACGTACTGGATCCCGTTGATAAGAACCATGGCTGCTGGTTTGCCATTATCGGTTGTAAATGAAAACTCTCCGATGTTTAAGCCCTTTAACTCGTTGAGGGCCATTAAAGCGTTCCTGGGCAGGATTGCCTTGCGCAGCAGCCGGTTGCCACGAATCTTCTTCTGTCGCTGGAGCTCTGGACAATAAATAGATTAGCTTACCTTTTATGCATTCATTGGGTTTGATTTTAGAGCTTACCGGAGGGCTTCTTGCGAATAGGGCCGAACTCCATATCCATGTTCTCGACACTAACCAGAGGTTTACAGAATGAATCTTCCTTTAAGAGAGATTCTTCTACTGAATCTTCCTTTAAGGGAGATTCTTCTACTGAATCTTCCTTTAAGGGAGATTCTTCCACTGAATCTTCCTTTAAGGGAGATTCTTCCACTGAATCTTCCCTTAAGGGAGATTCTTCCACTGAATCTTCAGCAGTCTTGGTTTCGTTCTTCATCGGTTCATCCTTGATCAAAAGGGGCATGGGCTCATCGACCGGCTGGATTATTTTCAATGGATCGCCATTTCCTGGAGTTTCTCCCTGAGCTTCAGCATTTTCCTGTAGATTATAAAATAATATAAAATAACTGTTTTTTTCACAGTCGCAAATACATATGTACATATGTATGTGTATGTGTATGATTTATATAAATCATAAACAACAACAAATTTTTGAGTAATATTTTTTATATTAACTTCAAGAATATGCGATGTGATGGTTTGGCCCATGGTTTTGTGAATGTTTTAGCAGAATTTTCAGTAAAAAACTTACCTCAATTTGTGACAAATTATTTTCCATTTTGCAGAGAAAAATTTTCAACGTTTTGCTTCATGAACACAATTAAAAAGACAGCAGTTTTTCACAACGTAGGTTTTTGACGTTAAAGACTTCCTTAAACGTATTATACCACGCCTCCTGCGAAAAAAAAGGTAACTGTGCGCCTCACTACGAAATAATATGTTTATATTTTATTTTCCATTCAAAAGTTATTGAAATAACTTATTGTAATTAATAAAAACCGTCAAAAGGTTTAAAAAATTAAATAATAAATTCATTTAAATTCAATAAAAATTGTGAGCTTTCAGTTGTTCCCACTGATTAGTGTGGTATATTTCAGTATATTTCAGTTATTGGCACTACGTATGCCTTTCGGTATATTTTAACGGGCAGCATACGGTCATATTGGAACTTGGGCAGGAAAAATACAAACAATTTTGGCACTGTGGAATTTAAACTGTTAAACTTTAAGTTGGTAAACAAAACACTGAAAAGCACTGAAAATGAACATAAATCTGCCAAATTTCAACGTAAAGAACCTTGTGAAGGAAGCGGGCAGCACGATTTCGCGTGTGGTGCAGGTGAGAGGTGGCGCGGCGGACAAATCAATGATTTTGGGTGGGGATGTGGGATGGCCAATGGGGATGCATATGGAATGGGGGGAATACTTAAACCTCATACCTTGCCCACTCAAAAACTGAAGAACCTTTTGCCCTTTTCTCGTTCTTGCTCGTCTTAAGCTCACGGAAGAGAAGCTGGGCACCACGGAGCGCACAGAGTACGACTTGCACTTCCAGAATCTCGCCGAGCGGGCGGATGTGACCAAGACCTGGACGGAGAAGCTGGTGCGTGACACCGAATCGGTGCTGATACCCAATCCCCAGAATCGTGTCGAGGACTTTATCTTCGAGAAGATCGAGAAGTCCAAGCCCAAGCGTCTGAGCAATCTGGAGCACTTGGCTTTGGATATGATCGAGGCAGGCGGTGACTTTGGACAGGACTTGCCCTACGGCCAGGCGCTGATCAAGGCCGGCCAGGCGGAGCAGAAGCTGGGCCAGTGCGAGCACGACTTCATCGCCACCTCGGGCATCTGTTTCACCCAGCCGCTGCGCAAGTTCCTGGACGGCGAGATGAAGACGATTGGGAAGGAGCGCGGCATTCTGGAGTCCAAGCGCCTGGACCTCGATGCCTGCAAGAATCGTGTGAAAAAGGCGCGCAGCATGCTCGGCCAGCAGTCGGTGAGTGTGGGGGTGTTTGTGGCGGGGATGGTGGGTGGGATTAGGTAATTGTTCGTTATGGATTTCTCACTTTTACTGTGCTCTTGTCTCCCCCCTGCTGCCCGGGACCTTGCAGAAAGATGGCATCTCGCCAGAGGCCGTCTTGGAACAGGTATCGCGCAACGCCTTGACCTAGCCTGAGATTTATGACCCACCATTTGGTTCCATCGATTGCTAATTTCCCGTTTTCTCTTCTGCCAGGCGGAGCGCGACTTGCGGGTGGCCCAGGCCGAGTTCGACCGGCAGTCGGAGATCACCAAGCTGCTGCTGGACGGGATCAGCACGTCGCAGGCGTCGCATCTGCGCCACCTGCATGCCTTTATTCAGACGCAGGTGCGCTACTACAAGCAGTGCGGCGACGTCATGGAGCAGCTGCAGCGCGAGCTGGCCAAGTGAGTGTAGATAGTTGATGTCTTGACCTTTGTCCCTCGAGTAGGCACCGAATGACCCCTCCCCGCACATGCACACGCACCCCGTCCCGGCTCTCGGTTATGTGTTATCCATGTGTTTGTGGTCTTACAGGATGCAGCATCCGAAGCCACGCCTGCGCATCAATAGCGAAGACGTTGATTGTGGGCCTCCCAGCTCTGTGTCGCTGCACTCCTGTGATTCCGATTCCGTAGTGGGCCCAGCCCTAGATAGCGAAGCAGCAGATCCCGGTCACGATCTGTCCCTAGAGAACCTGCTGGAAGACTTTCACATAGAATTCGACACGAGTGCCGTCTCCACAGTTTAGGCGGGTTGAATCCGTATCGCTCGCACCAGTTAACATTTAATGCTAAGTTCATACATAAATAGTTAGGCTGTTTGTCAAGTCAGGTTTCCGTCTGGTTCATCCCTCCACAGTCGTACAATTGCTGCCCCAGAGCCGATATCAAAAACTCATTAAACTCTGCCATCATCTTTCATCAGCTTGGGAGGCCCCACACCGTACATTCCGCTCGATCTCAACGAGGCCAGTGCCAGCAGGTCAGGCAGCTCAAGCGGCCCCACCGGTCGCGGTCCTGGCCACAACAACACCGCCAATGCGGTCTCATCGGGCCACAGGCCCAGCCAGCCCTTGCACGTCAGCACGGACCAGATGCAGCGGGCACGCGTCCTCTGCTCGTACGATGCCAAGGATCACACCGAGCTGAATTTGAGTGCGAATGAGGTGAGTAGGCCAAAAGTAGATCAAGGTTTGATTTTTTTAAATTAGTGCACATAATCCTTAAAGGATATAAATCTGAGTGTAAAGTATTTAACATATTTTCCATGTTTTAGTTTAATTTGGAATTGTAACAAATTTAAATAAATATTTCCAGGCCCAGTTTTAAACACATTTCATACAAATAAATCACCATTTCAGGTAATCTTTGTGGCCGAATGCTCGCCGGTTAACGAGGACTATATGTACGGAAAACAGGGCCTGATGAAGGGCCTGGTGCCGCGGGCCTTTGTCGAAATGCTGGACGAGGAGCACGATGTCACCCTCTAAGTGCGGGCAATAATCACCAAGCAATCAATCAGTAATCTCAACCAAAAAAAACAACCCTATGAACAAGAGAAATGCTCCAAGAAAAATGCCACGGAAATACTCATACGTTAAGGAGGAGGTGGGAGGGCAATTGGACAATTACATGATAGCAAGAGAGTACAATAATTTATCAGAATATATTATATACAAGACATATACACACATACGTACGTACATCCATACTTGGGCATGTTATTATATAGAGAGCATCGTAGTTTAGGCCCCGAACCTCGCCTCGATCACAAGCGCATAGCAATAATCAAATGTACTGCAGCTGCCGCTGCCTCCAAGTATATATATAAATTTAAAAATATTCTCAAGTTAAATCTATTATTGTTACTACTTATCGCATATCCAGGGGCTCCACACTCCACACTCAACAAAGTATTATATGTTTGTGTTACGTCTATGTCTGTATCTTGGTTAACAAAAAGAAGACATTATCTGTGCTTTACTATATCCTATATCTCCCTGTATTTAGAGATTGTTAATCCTCAGCTATGACGTTCCAGTTTAAGCTATGTAACTAGTATTAGGTACACTTCCTGCTGCTATATTTATTATGTTAAAATCTTTTTGTGCAATTTGGAAAGTCAATTAAATGATTGTTGCTGCTTGTTAAGCGTAAGACAAAGAAAAACCCTAAAGAAAACACCAAGCTGATTAGCCAATTAGCGCTTAAAGTGACGCAAATCATTTGCAAAAAGCTAAGAAAAACGTACAATACAGCAATTACAAAAACAAACAACGATGTTTTTTAGGTTTTCAACTAAGAGAAATGTTGTAGAGGTGAATTTTAACAATACATCAATTGAAAATAAATAAATGCAAATATATTATAAAGGCTAAGAGCAACGTTTTTCAATTGGATTTTGGATTTTTGAAATAAATAAATATGGTTTAAAAAAGCTCTTTTGAGGTCATACGTTGCCTAAAAAGCCTGCAATTGCCAAACGTCGAATATATTTGGGTTTGCAATTAAAATTTGAGTTAATTAATGATAAAATTTTGAAAATAAAAAATTTAAAATTTTTTTTCTACATTTTAAAAGGGGTTACATCGTTAAAATTATTAAAATTAGAAACAATGCTAAATCCAGTATGCAGATTTATTAAGTTAAGAAAAACTATCAAATATAAGCTTTCCTATTTGAAATTAACGCTTTTTTGACCTATTTTAAACTTGTATTTCTCCATAGAGAAATTAAAAAACGATTTAAAAAAGGAAATACTTCGGTCTTCTTGAGTATGTAAACTGCCCATAAAATCAATTATATTTTGACCAGCAATTAAAATCTAATTTATCTTAATTAATTAATTGGGAACAAATTATTACCCAGACCAGAAACAAAATACTAGAAATTTTAAACTTGAAACACTCTTAGTATTTTTTTGCGTTTCGCCGTTGAATGGATTTTTTAGCTTGGCAGAACTGGTACTACTAGGCACTACAAATTTTGCGCAAAATGTTTTCGTACAAGTTCCCTTGCGGGGATTTCCAAACCTTGACCACCATGTCTGAGGAGAACATTTTTTTCGATCCGCCGGTGTACGAGCAGCGTTACTGTGCCGCCATCCAGATCCTGGAGGACCCACGCTGGACGCAGCAGATCAAGAAGGTGGTGGAGTTCGGCTGTGCCGAGATGCGCCTGTTCCACTTAATGCGCCGCATCGAGACGATAGAAACCATTGTGCTGGTGAGCTCGGATTTACGAAGCCTGTAGCTTTAGGCTTTATTTAAAGAAAAGACTTGGGAGTAATTGTTAAGGAAATACCTTTCTAATTTATTGATTTCCGCTGGTTTATACACACGCATATCCTAGCTTAGACTTGTATCAATGTTTACGAAATAACATTATCTAGTTATATTAAATACTTGTTGAGGGAGTATGCACCTTCATTCCTTCGCATGAAATGTTGGCTGAAACGGGCTTACGTCTGAGGGAAGTTAATAGTAACCTAACAAACTAACATACAAGTTGCAAAATAGTTGAAATCGAAATTAAAACTCCAAGGATTTGCTATATCAAGGCCAATTGTAACCTACTGGGTGAGCACTTCTCCGCCGGCACACCCTTCGAATCACACAAACAGGGGGTTGGTACTGACTACAGGCTAGAATGGATAATATATATTTCAACAATAATCTTCATCCTCATCCCTAGGCTGCTGAGCGAGCGTTCCAAATCAAAATGCTTATAAAATCTTAACAAACCGAAAACCTCGAATCATGACGCAGTTCTCACTCCTGTGGCTCGCGTTCCGGAAGTGCACATACATAAATGTACCGCGTAACTTAATTATCACTAAAAATACTTGAAAACGAATTTAGGTTGCTTCTGTTCAGCTTTTCTGTTCTGTTCTGCGCTCGTCTTTTCTTGTACTCCGATCGTCACTAGTTCCTATTCCTAACTGTCATCCTCTTAGGGCCATCACTTGCGACAATGCCTGGACGAGTGGACATTGCGCCCCTTGCCGTAGTTGTTCTCATCGTCGTATTCGCCGTACAGGTTCTGCACTTCCAGCAGGCTCGCATTGTTCTCCACATCGTGCCCGCCGCCGAGATGCGATTCAGTCTTATATAGACAGCGGCGTGTCGTCTGCCGCTTCTTGCGTTGTTGTTGTGGTGGCTGCTGTTTCTCTAGGTTCTCCGCCGACCGGCTCGGCTTCAGTTTCAGTTTCCGCTCGCCCTCGCCGGTGGCGGAGGCACAGACAGTGCCAGTGCCGTTCTCCTTGCGTGTGGCGCAGCCACGTTTGTTACTGGCCACGGCCGATAGCGGCGTTGACCGGTTCTTGCTCACAGCAGACCCGGTGGTGGTGGCTAATCTCATGGCACCCGAATTCTTGGGTGGTCGCCCCACGCGATTGCTCTTAGCGGGCTGCTTGCGGGCCTTACCCTTGGGTCGACCACGCTTGGCTTGCTCAGAATGGTCGGAGCAGTCACTCTCTGAAGCTCCTGCACCATCCGTTTCATCCTAGTCGCAAGAGAATACAAACAATTGTTAAAAAAATATAAAATAATATTTTTTTTCACGGGCAACTCACCTCGCCATCGACGCTATCTGTAGCCTCTTCCTCATCCTCCTCCTCCTCTTCGTCTTCTTCCTCGTCTTCTTGTTTATCACCTTGTGCCTCCGGATTCTCTTCCTCCTCCTCCACCTCCTCTTCCTCATCTTCATCCTCCTCCTCCTCCTCCTCTTCCTCCTCGTCTTCATTTTGATGATGCTCTTGAACAACCAAACCCTTGTCGCGACGACTCTGCTCTACGGCCAGTATGGCGTAGGTGGGCTTGCCCTCATAACGCTTAGGAAGACGCGATTGCAGGGGACAGATGGACTCCTCCCGCTCAAACTCCTTGACGGCACGTTCGCGTGCAATTTGATCTGGATCCTGGGAGAGCACCTCCGCCCAGGAGAACTTCTTTTTTGCCGTCTTCTTGCTGGACTTGGAGCGCAGGTTCTTGGGTGAGACGCGATTCGTGAGCGAGTGCTCCTGAAAAGGAGTGCTCAGCGCAGAGTTGCGCATCACATTCAGGGGTATCTTGTTGTTCAGCTCGAAGATGTCGCACTTGTTGCTGTCCACCTCGTCCTTGATGGAGACACAGGTGCGCTGGATCTCCTCGCTGCTCAGACGCATCTGGCTAGTATCGAATCCGAGGCGCTGGTACTCACGCAGGAATATCTTGCGGTATCGCTCATAGCTGGGTCGCTCCTGGTAAGCCAGCTGACCGATCTGCTGCAGGAACTCGCCCAGATACTTAGGAACTTGCTTGCCGTAGAACTGGCGCAACATCTCCGGCACATCCGTCATGAAAAGCTCCTTGGCCCGGTGCACCTTTTCCTGCTGCTGCTGCTGGGCCACGTCCTTCCAGGGCAGGTAGCCCTCGGACCAGTACACCAGGTTGTAGCCCAGGCACTCTAGATCGCTGCGTCGCGAGTGGGCGCCCAGGTGGGCGTCGCGCGATGTGAACTCCAGCGTGCCGTCGTGCGCCCGTCGCTGGTCCATGATAAAGGGGCGGTGGACACCGCGATCCTGGTACTTGGACGCCAGCCCAAAGTCGATAAGGAATACATGCTCCTCCTCAACGGGCAAGAACTGGTACTCTGTGGGGTTGGTGTCCAAATGCTTGCTTACCCGGCTTCCGCGTGTTTTGTAGTCGCCGGAGGACACTTTCTTTTGCTTCTCCTGATGCCGGGTGGACCGCGTTGACACCGAACACTTCTTGGCACTCGAAGCCTGAGAGCCTCTGCCTCGCTTGATGGTTGAACGGCGAACTTGGATCGATGAGGGCGGGATGAACTCCTCCGAATCATTGTCAGATGACTCGGGCTGATCATAGTCACTGTTCTGCTCGCTCGCCTTGATAGGATCGCCCTGCTCGTTGAACTCCTCGCGGTAGCTTATGCGCTTGGTGGGGCGCAGGTAGTGCGACTTCACCATCTCCTCGTACATAGAGTTGCGCTTGTCGCGGCGGCACGAGCGGACTGGATTCGAGCCACTGAACTCGACCGGATTGCGTCCGCGCCGCTTCTTGTTCACCGGCGTGTGGTAGTTGTCCAGGCTGTTGCTGTTGTTGCTGTTCGATGTGGCGCCGTCATCGAAGTCCTCGTCCTCGTCGTCGTCCCGATCAATGTCCGCTAACCGCTTCATGGCAAACTTCTCGCTCTTCAGGTAGTACTCGTCGTCGTTGGTCTCCTGCTCCGAGCTGTTGCCACTGTCCGTGGTCTGCTGCTTCTCCTCGTAGTGCTCATAGTACCCGTTACCCTTGCCCTTGGGAACCGCCTGCCTCTTGAGGTACTTGCACTTGGAAACCATCAGGTTCTGGGCCTTGATGTCGTTGTGGCAGTAGCCCTTGTCGTGCAGATTCTCCAGCACATTGAGGATGTGAATGGCGAGCACTAGCAGGGACTTTTGCTGCACCCGCGAGTTCTTGATCAGCGAGTGCAGGTCGCGATCGAAGCGGGGCAGCACCAGGAAGCGATAGCGGGCATCTCCGAAGAAGTGCGTACCCGAGGCAATGTAGCTGGGTATCCCGGAAGGCGGACCCTGGCTGAGGCCATGGGTCTGTGGAGCCGGTAGGTTGGCGGCATCTTCCTCCGAGCAATCGGAAATTTCTAAACCAAAATGATGGTTAGCACAAATGCAATGCAAGGGAGAAAACACAGAGCTTACCCTTTGCTCGGGAAGTGTTGATCAGACAGTGGATCTCTACAAAAAGGGGTCCATTGGAGTGCGGCTCAATCTTGACTACATACTTGGCTGTATCCGAGCTAGCCGGGCAGACTGTGTCGTCCGAGGCCAAGAAGATTTCGCCAAAGTTGCCTTTGCCTGGGGGAAAAACGTGGGATTACCGATTGTTTTAAAGCCTCCTGGCAGATAATCACCTATGGGTCTTCCCAAGCGCCAGGCCTTTGAGAGCAGATCCCGCAGGATGGTTCCATTCACCACCGAAGGCCGGAGTGTGTAAACTGGACGCGGCGACTCCGTCGCGCTCGAGTTGTTTTGATCGCTGGCAAAGCTGGTGCCGGTAAGAAGCAGACTGCGTGCCTGCGGTGTGTGCATCAGGGTGGGGGTGCCGACCATATCCATGCTGGTGGCAACGTCACCTGCCGAGCCCGACGAGGATGAGGACTCCTCGTCATCGTTCTCGTGAAAATCGAAGCCATTGGCGCTGTTAGAGCCGCCGCTTAGGCGTGGGCACTTTGCAGCGGCCTTGATAGCCGACCGCTTGCGCTTGCGAGCACTGCGGTCCGTGGGCGGGCGTTCCAGTTGAAGGCGCTTGCCCATCTCGGCGCCTGGCGAGGATGTGGATGTTTGAAAGCCTCCTCCTCCTCAGACCCTCAGTCACTCAGTCTCTTAAGATTACAAAGCGCGTAGGCAGGAACGTGTCAGCTTTAATTTCCAATGTACGGCCAAGTGGGGTTTGTTTTTGTCCGATTCCTCTTTGAACGCCAATTCTCTTTCACCTGATGTTCGTAGTTTGTTTTGAAGAAGGTCGAGGCAGAGATTAGTAAGTGACTATTTTTGAAAGCTGAGTTCAGCCAACAGCTATTGTTTTTACAGAGATCCGTCAATCTTATTGTGCTTAAATATTATTAGCATTTTTTGCCTCACAATTTGTTTTTTTGTTTTGTTTTAGTCTAACGGCCGGGACAATGTGAAATGGAACGTGGTACTAGGGATGATACTCGAGATATCGATAAGTTTTAATTGAAATTAATTAATTAAAGCCACAAGTAACCGTTTTGTATTCATACATTTTTAATAAGAGTTATTAAAGTTTCTTGATGTTGGTTAAACACCATCTGCAGTTTTATATTAATTTTCATTTATAAATATAAAACAATTATTATTTACGTTATAAATTTGAAAATACCGCATTTTTTAACAAACACTTATCGATATCTTGATGAAATGAAATGGAACACACCGACAGGCAGCTCTTGCTCACTTGTGCTGGTGTACAACAATTATATACACACAACAAAACAAATAATTTAATTTAACAATTTTGGGAAAATACCCCATGCTTTAGTCACTAGGTTGACGTTAGCGTTACGCCAGGTGCATATTATCTGCGAAACGAGAATGTTCGGTGATCGCCCGGGGCCACAAGCACAAATACAAACACAAACAAACGCGGACGCACCACCATGTCTGAGGCAAACAGACGGACATACATACAGACTCCCGAAAAAAATCGATTTTGCTGGCCGGCATTGGGACACAAAGGAGCAAAACGCTCCCATATGCATTTGGTTGTTGCGGGGGCTTCCCCAGATAACACTTTTCACGTGCCAATCGGCTGCTGCGGCACAAAGTCAAATTGATTTTTCAGTATGTGTATTTTTCTCACGTATTACTCGTCTCTTCTTCTTGTTTTCGTCGTTTTCTTTCCCCGTCCCAAGTGCACCACAGATTTTCACAGGTTCGGCCAGCTCCCTGGCCAAGGGGGCAATGCTTACACTTTTCACTTGGTGCGACGGTGCACAGCTGCACTTTCACAAATCGTTTTACACTATATTTCCGCTTCCATTTGACTCTTCTTTTCGTAATAATTACACATTCTTCCTGCAAGCCAAGCAGCAGGGTTGTTTCGGCCGGACATGCGATAGTTTGCTTGATGCGATAGTTGGCATCGATATCGTGCATTATCGATTGTTTTACTATTTTACGATTAAATTTCCTATGTTCTGTTTCCATTTGTTTCATTGTCTTGTACAAGGTGGCGGTTAATTTCAAATTTTCTGTATTTGCAGGTGGATATTGACGAGCCTTTATTAAAAAAAACCTGCACTGCAATCAATCCTTTGGTCGCCGACTATATACGGCATCGTGCAGGTCCTTTGCACGCTGAGATCTTGCAGGGAAGCGTTGCGGATTTCGCGGAGGAATTGCAGAACACAGATGCTGTTATTGCCCTAGAACTGTGAGTTTTAAGATTGTATTATTTTTATTTCCTCTGATACTTAGTTTTTCTTCAACTTTCAGCATTGAACACGTTTACGACGATGTGTTGTCTAAGATTCCATCAAATGTTTTTGGTTTTATGCAGCCAAAAGTGGTCGTTTTCAGCACTCCCAACTCCGACTTTAACGTGGTCTTTACCCGTTTCAAACCGCTTCTACCGAATGGATTCCGTCACGAGGATCACAAGTTTGAGTGGACGCGGGAGGAGTTCAAGGCTTGGTGCATGGGAATCGTAGAGCAATACCCAAACTATGTGTTCTCTCTGCTGGGAGTGGGCAATCCGCCCAAGGATATGGAATCCGTGGGTCATGTATCGCAGATAGCGATATTCGTGCGTAAAGATGTTCTGGAAATGCCGTTGGTGAATCCATTGAGTGTGCTTTCGAAACCTGACACAGAGGACTCGGCTCCTTATAAGCTAATTCATGCCGTCGATTATCCTTTCTATGTGGATTCGAGGACCGAAAAGGAGAAGATCTGGGATGAAGTCCAGTGCGAACTGCAGCGTTTCAAGAGGGTTAAAAATAATGCTGAAATTGAGCAAGAAATCTACACAGACATCATTAAAATGCCAATAGCAGACCTTTTGGAAAGAATACAGACTTCAGGAGCCACTGACGAAATACTCAAGACAGTGCTCCAGGAGAAATCTTTGAAAATAGAGGATGATTGCGTTATAATAGAGGACTCGGAGGATTCAAGCGAGTCGGAGCCCTACGACTTGTCCGATCACTTCTCCCAGGAGGCTGCATTATCTGATCGAGATGAAGAAGAGGAGTGCTGGGACTTGGTTAACAATTAATTAAAGTAAAGATTACTTGTTTCTATACTTTGTTCATTAATTTTTAAGTGCTTCGTGTACTTCTTTTGTTGTTTATACTTTGATCTCGATGGTTTTCCAATTTTCGAAAGCATTTCCTGGGGTATTTCGTTCAGGTCAAATAAAATTAAAGATTTAACTGCCTTTAATTCGTGTCATTAGGCACTCAGTGACTTTTCGAATAAACCAACCACTGCTCATGTTTAGTTTACTGACAATCTGTTGACATTTCAATGGGTGGGTTTTTCCAGGCATTATCCGCTGGCTGGCGGCTATTTCATTCCTCCCCCAACTGACCACTTTCAGTGCAAAAATCGTTGCAGAAATTGGGGTTGCCGCCAAGATGATGACGGTGACGCCGCGTCGTCTGTCTCGCTGTGGCACCCTCACGGAAATTGCTTTTGTTTGCAACAAACCGGGGATGCAGGAAGCGGACGGCAGACGGCAGGAGGGAGTACGAGGACCTTTAGCATGCAGGCACACTTGGCGCAATCGCAGCGCGCACCGAATGGTAGCTATTAATACCCCTCCCAGCTCAAACTCCGCCTGTGGTTGCCAGTTAATGGAGCTGGCGTCAGAACGGAGCCGGAACTCTGAGTACCATCGTCAGTCAGTCGCTAGTCAACCTCGCTCCGGACGACAGCCGCCTGGCAGGCCAATCGAGACCGAAACAAATTGCCATAGCAGCCAATCCTGTCGTGACGAACGAGAATTCATAAACATTCACCTGCCAGCGGTAGGCATTCCACATAGCCTATACTTTTGCCTTGACTCGTGTGTCACATGTAAATAGGAATTTAACTCAATTTTTATAACATTAGCTTCGGCTCCGTGCTACCTATTTCTTCGTTCAGTTGTGCCAGTGAATCGCAGACATGGCAGATGAGGCGGAAGGAGGCAAGGAGGGCGAAAAGAAAATCGTACACGTTTATCCACTGGTGAAGGTTGGTGGAGCGTAATTACTTATTACTTAAATCCTAGTTTATTTAATCCTTGGATTCCATTTTTTTCAGCATTCGGACATGAACGAGGAGATGAGAATAGAGGCCATTGAACTGTCCATCACTGCCTGCGAGAAATACGCGTCGAACTATGAGGTAGAATTTAATATTAATCTTAGGTTTAGGATTTACTTCATAGTATATTTGGGTGTATTAATTTAAAAGTTAGTTTATAATTACTTATTGGAATTACGGTTTTACTGATTTTTAGGGTTTATAAGGTATAAC
>JAEIIL010008748.1:0-10155 GCA_018905715.1 Drosophila lini | reverse complement strand
ATAATAAAAAGTGAATTAAAAGCTAAGTAACTTCTCTGAGATATCAGGACTTTCGAATGCAATTTTTTGCATTTATAAAATCTTTTCAAAAATCCCCACTTAATTTCTTAATTTCTTAGTCTTAAATATATTTTTCTATATTTTAATATAGTTTCCATTTTGAGTTTTTTTAGGAACCACTGCTAGGGGAACGTCTAGATGCATTCACGGCCCAACCTTAATTTTCCGCATTTGGGGATCTTTTCGACCGACTTTCGTGGCGAAGATTTGGGGCTTTATTTTTTTTTTTTTGGGTTTTCGGTTTGGGCTACTCTTTCGGGTTTTCAGTTATCGTATTTTCAGCTATAGTATATATATATATATTTTTTTTGCTGTTTTTTATTTTGTCAGTTTGGGTTTTGCCAGCGCGTTCAACGCTGTCTTCGGGCCTTTGCGCCTTGCCACGGCTAATTTGTGGGCACCTCTCCTGTCAGAGGAGACGTGTAATTGCCATGGCAGTTGGCCAAAGGGGGCGTGTTGCCACTCCCAATTACCCAGTTTTTCAATTTTTTTTTCTGTATTCCCCCCATTTTTCGTAGTTGCTGTTGTTTTTATTCGGTTGGATTTTCCACCGTTTGATATTTTGGGGGCTCAGGTTGTTTGAGCAACTTTTGCGAAATTATTTACCACTTTTTGTGGTCGTTGTGCACACTTTGGCCTTTGCACGAACACTGATGACGCATGCACCTGTCATACAAGTCTACCCCCCCCCCCCAAAGCCTCAGCCCCCCATTATTCCTGTCCTTTTGCTAGTCCTTAACCCTTTGAGTGTTTAATTCCAAGCGTCTTGAAGGTCAGTAAAGGGAAATTATAGTTTGTAAAATAAAATAATTATTTTTAAAGAAGAGGTAAAATAATTTATAAAATAAATATTTGTAATTAGCCAAGCTGGCTTTCCTTTAAGGGTTAACTAGGGGGGTTTAGTAAAAAGTTTCCATTTATTTGTATTGCATTGTTTTTCGCCGCAGAAACTGCTGCAGAATCTCAGCCACATTCCTGGAAAGTGTTTTCTACTCTTTGTGCTGCCGTCGGAGGTGCTATAAATAATTACAAACAACTGGCAAAAGTTTGAGTCAAAAACTACGGGTCAAGCAGGAGACTTTTCCGGAGGCGGCAAGGGCAAAGATTGAGGTTTTTGCAAGGAAAGAACGAAGGAGCGGGCAGCTGGTCAAATTTGTGCGGTCAAAAATGTGTCTCTGGTTTGTCTTTTCAACTCGAAAGAAGGTGATTTTGCTTCTGTCGAGTTAAAATTAAAAAATATCTCAAAGATACTTTGGGTTAACTGTTACTGAAAAGTACATATTTCCACTTCTGCTCTGCTCTGTGAATTTTAATTTAAATTAATTAGTGTGTGGTGCTTAATCTCTAATTCATTTACCGCACTTTCCTGGGCTGCGCTCAGCTTCCTCCTTTGAGGCAACTCCCGTTGACCTCGTCTATTTAGCCGCATCTGCATCTTGCCTCAGCCTCTGCCTCAGCCTCTGCCTGTGTTTAATTGCACTTTAATTAACTTGCATTGTTCAAAGCGACGTGTTGGCCCCCAAAGTCCCCCTTGGCCCTGCCTATTTTTTGTTGTTTCTCTCTTGGTTTTTTTTTTTTGTGAGGAAGAAAGTGCGGTGGTAGCTGTCAGTTGCTGTTTGTATTTGTTTTGAAAGTGTTGCTGCAGTTGGGCCCAATGCGTCTGTATTTGTAGCGCATCTGTGTGCGTGTGTGCGTGTGTGTGGCGTATCTGTGTGTGCGATGTTTTGAATGCCAACTCAAACAGTCAAGTGTCGTGCAGTGAACTGTCAATAGAGTGTACCAACATTTCGCTCCGGCAAATAGAAGCAGCTTGTTTCTTCTTTTTTTTTTTTTTTTTTGTATTTCGCCCGTCGCAGATGAAGCAGACAGAACAAAAAGAGTTTATATAAATAAAGAGGGCGGTTGGAAAAGCGCTGTGAACGGATCGGTGGATACTGTACAGGAAAATGTATTAATATGGAAAATATAATTTACATATTTTTGTAAAATAAAACAAGACTTAAAACTGCTCTTCTTTTGGTTTAGAAATAATAAAAATTAGTCTGAGAATTGTGTAAACTTTTTAACTTTAATTATTAATTTTTCAAATATTTATAGTTAGTCTTATATGCTTTGCAAGCTGAAATATATATACCCCTTGCGGATACGGTGTTCAGTTAGTCTGGGCCAACGCTAATGAGACCACGTCTTGGTCTTGGGCCCAAGTCCGACTCCAGCTCCGGCTTCGGCTCGGGGTCCTTATTGTCCTTGTGCCGGCTGCAGCTTCCTGCTTTTGGTCTTGGTTTTTTGTTCTCCAGACTGCACACCCCAGTTTCCACCTGCTGACTAATCCATTTCATTGAGAGAATTCACCTGGCTGCGATTTGTTTTATGAATGAAGTCAGCATTTCATTCATACGCTGCTAAATACTACGACTAAGAAAATACAAAAAAAAAAATGTATATATGGTATATATGTGGAGAGGCGTGAGGCAGATCCTAGGACGAGGACATGCAACGGCATGCATAAGGATATGGCCGGGCTGCCAATTAAAATGCCACCGCCAGGCATGGGGGAGTCCTCGAGCCCTCGAGCCCCGTCTAGCTCAATTTGCCAAAGATGGAACACACGGCGGGCCAAAGCCGACGAGGAAGCTGGCAGAACCCTTTTAATGACTGTAAATCAAGCGTACTTTGCATTTTTGCCATCCAGGACATCCAGAGGTGCTCCTGCAACAGCACTGTGCAGCAGGATGAGGCCTACATTTTTAGGGAATATTTAAAAATATTTTATTTATAAATTTATATATTTTAAATGATTTATTTGAGGTCTTGGGAAGTCTTCCAAGAGGAAACTGAGTTTTAATATTTTTACTTAATCCTAATCTGTAATAAATTAAATGAATCTTACTTAATCTTAATCTTAATTATTTATTTTTTTATAGGATATATCTCAAGTGGCACTTTCTTGTAGTACAGTGCCGCCTAGATTGGGGCAACAAACCCGTGTGACATGCGGCTCGAACTTTCAAGAGCCTCCCACTGACTTGCAGACTTGGCCCAGCGGTGCCGTTGGTGAGGCTAAGCCTACACAGAAACAAAATTCATAAGCCTAGAAGGCAGACTTAAACGATCTATAATAAGTAAGTATTTGAATATTGAAATAAAAATAATCTTGAAACTTTTTTAAAGAATTATTGCCAAAGAAAACTACAATTTATAAATATATTCAAATAATTTTACGTATTTCCTTTAGTGCGTTAATCTTGGGGCGACATGTGGGGGCGTGGCCAATTAGCATTTTAGTATTCCGAAAAAAAATCGTGGGAAAACCCAATTCGATTTCAAAGGCACTTTCCTTGCAAAATATTTTAAAAATAAAATATAAAAAAATATATATTAAATTCAAAAGATTTTTGGGTGTAAGGAGCCCCTTTCCAGAGGATTTGAATACTCAAGTAGAGTGGCGGAAAATCGGCGAGGACAGGACAGGACCCTGTTAGAAAGAAGGGTAGCGTGCGCCGCCGTCGCAAGGGTTTCCCCCGGCCACAGGACCTCGAATGAGTCACGTTGCAGCCACGGACCGGAAGTGAATGATGCAGAAAAGGGCAAAACAAACACAAAAGGACGAAAGTCCACCCCCGCAGTCAAGGAGAACTCGGTGACGTTGACAAATGCCTTGGCAGGGATCTGTGGATAGGAGGTGAGTCAGCCGGTAATCAGTGCACCTGCGTCTGGGCACGCGACCCCCTTTTCCCCGGTTTCCTTGTTTTCCCCTGTTTCCCCCCCTCCGTTTCCCTGCGACTCCGTCCTGTGAGTCAGCCGACCGAAAAGTGTCCTGCAGGTCCAAGTAGAACCTTTTTCTGGGTACTTTTCCGGGTATTTTCGGGTCATGTCTGCTCGATAAGCTCGATGGAAAACTGCTTCCTGGTGGAGAATCACTCATTAACTCATTGAGTCATTCATTAAACGTCCCTTGAAAAATGGTCACAACAACAGTTTTTGAAAGGCAAATTGTGAAAATGGGAAAATTGTAAATTAATTTTGAGGTTTCCATGAAATCAGCAAATTGCAAACAGGTCAACTTAATTGATTGCGAAAAAAAGCTGAACCAAAATGTTGCAAATTAGAAGCCCTCAAACGGGAAAACTATTGACCAAATTCAGCGCAAATGTTCCGGAAAATGTTTGGGAAAATTCCACCATAAACCGAAAATTTACAACGCATTCCAGTAAATCATAATCCACATCCAGCCGGATTTTGTAAGCCCATCCAACCTCATTGTCACATGCGCCAGGCATTTGCATAAAAATCTGTCTGTGTTTCTGCCAGGCGAATGGACTAGAAAAAATTAAATTTAATTATAATTAAAACTGGAACATAATAATAATTGTACCATAGTTTAGGCACAGCAGGATATGTTTTGTTTCAGGTCAAGCCTGTGATTAGAATATACAATATAACTCCTTTTTCGGAACTCTTTAGCTGAGCTTAGCGTTCATCAAAGGTAATTATATATTTAATAATAATTTTTTACTCTCAATTGTAGTATAAATAATCTAGTTTCTTGATATTTAAACGGATACCAATTACTGGAATGCCCGGCGGCCGTAATGACTTACATCTGTTTTTTGTTCTCAACGGTTTTCTAGGTCGGCATGGATCCCTTTGATTTGTGATTTTCTGAATTGCCCCTACCCCTTCCCCCAGCTTGTTTTCATAATGAGGCGCAAAGAGTTGAGGTGAGGTGAGAATTATGAACAGGTAAGCACGGCAACAGCTGGAGGAGAGCTGCAAACACCGCCTCCTCCGATCGAAGTGGACACTTTAATTGCCGACAGAAGGTCGCACACGCAAGCCAGGCCCAGGTCCTTCACAAATTATAGATTAAGCGAAATTATGATTCCCGACGTCCGACGTCTCCGACAATGACACGCTAAAGAGTCCAGAGGATCCCCGAGGATCCCGAGCACGTCTGGGTTTTTTGGGTTTTTCTAATTCTAATCCCGAAACGGCAGCCTCACTTCTGTTTGTTAATTGCATTTTAGTGTGTAATTTTCACAGGATCACAGGACCGACGGACTCACAGGAAGCCGAGTCGCCAGATTCAGATTCAGAAAACCAGCCAGGTTTTATTTATTTTTTTTTTCCACAGCCCTGCAGGGGTGAGCACACAGACACTCCCATTTACCTGGGCGCACACCACACAGGTACAAAATGACTTCACACAAAACTAGATAAGGAAACGGGGACAGCCAGTGCAGGAATAAGAGCACGAAATACAGCAAGTGCACAGAGAGAAATTAAGTATAAGGAAATATAATAAATTATAAGTTTCACAAAGAACAAAAGGTTACAAGCCACGGTACTTGTCTAATGACAGCTGCTAGAGATACTTTTAAATTGACAATTTTACATTAAAATTTATACGATAAACACCCTAATTTCTCACAGTGCAGCCAATGCAGGGTTCAACTGCAAAAATTCAAGGCACAAAGGAGACGAGACGAGCGCAAAAAAAATTCAGAGAAATCAATTGCTGGGCCCAAAAGGCACGTCTGCTGGCGGATAAAGAAACGGAATTGAGGATTCGAGAGATTCAGAGAGCTGAGAATCAGGGGCAGAATCGGGAAATCGGAGAATCGGAGAATCAGGGAGTATCGGGGGTATCGAGAAATGAGACACACGCACCGTCGAAAGACACGCACCGAGTCTCGGGCCGCGTCGGGTCTCATTATTGTTCTCGATCCTGAGCAGCTACCGGAAATGCAGCACATTGCGCAGGCAACCAGCCGCTGGTAACCTGCAACCTGCAGCAGCAACAACGAAGAAAAAAAATAAATAAAGTAAAGATGATGGCTAAGAAATCCAGCCACGCCGTTCGTGCATTTCAACTCTATTTTTTTTTCACAGCCAACTTTTTCCTTTGGCTGCTATTTTGGTTAATAACTTGATTTATCATGCTCTGTTTTTTAAATTTAAAATATATTTTCAAGAATTTACTATAATTTTTAGCAGAAAATGTAAAGATTCTCCAAGAAAGCAATAAAATATAGATTAAAAAGTCTAAAGCATAAGGAGACCCTCTCCTCTACTTTTCCTGCCTTTCTTCTTTATTTATTTTTTATGTGACTAGATTTTCTTAATTTTTATTAACTAAGTTATCTTATTTTTAAGCACCACTGTCCCTGGGAGCATTCCCTTAAAGCCGAAACTTAATCAGCCGCATTAATCGCATTACAAATTGTCGCTAGTCTGCATTTTTTCCCAGGGAATGAAAAAAGAAATAGTACAACGAGGGCCCAGGAAAACGAAGTAATGGAAAACTAAATGGCATAAAATGCATTGGCGGGATGCCATCACCCCACCACCACCGCCGCCCCCCAGTGACAGTTTCTGCTTCTTTTTTCTCGCAGTGTGACCCCGGGCGAACTCGGCAGCAGCTGGGCTGCAGATGTGATGCTTCTGCTGCTGCTGCTGCTGCTGCTGAATTTAATTGACACCCCGGCGATGGGCAAAAATCTGCAACCGCAATTAGCACAGCCGCTCCCACAGATACTCAGATACTGAGATACTTGGATGCTCAGATACTCAGATACTCGGTTATGCGGATACTCTCAGATACAGATTCTTTTCCCACACGCCAAGGTTGCTGGAAAATAGAACTCTCTCGCGCTTTTTCTGGCCTACAAATTATGCATAAAGTTTTTAACTTTTACTACGTTCCATCCCAGAAATGTGCACTGTAAAAAATATTACAAGAAGATAAAATCAAAGCAGTTCTGCGTGAAGAAAGGCATTTAATTTGAGTTTGAAATATTTTAAAATTTTTTTTAAAGCTTGAAAGCAGGGTCTTTGAGTATACATTTCTTTTGTATGCCTTTTTTTCCAGTGTACCAACGCATAGGTGTGGCTGAGTTGTAACAATTCTCAAGCGGGACAAGGTTGCCAATTGACTGTGAACAGAGCCAGAAGGCGCAAAGGAATGCGACCAAGAAAAACAAAAGCATCTGCAGTGGCATGAACTAAATGTACTTTGTCAAGGAAATGCCATTAATATTAACATTTTTTTAAATCTTTATATAAGATTTATATAAAATAACCAGTTTCACTTTCCCTTCTCAATTATCCTGGTATTTTTGAGAAGTCTTCTCTGTGCCACTGGTTTCCACATGTTGCAACTATTTCTCTATTTTTCAGATTCAAATTTCAAGCCTTTCAATATATTTTGAAATGAAATTTCAACAAAATTATGCCCAAGCAGATCTTCTTCTGGCAATTCACCGGATTTCAATTGTCATTATTTTTAACTGCTGCGGAAGCTGAACGAGAAATGAGATTTCAAATGCCGACTGTGAGAATCCATCTCTCTGCCCTGTCCCTTTCTCTCCCTAGGTGTGTTGCAATAACAATAATAATAATACATAGTTGTAAAAGAGCCAGCATTAAAAACGGGGGACATTGGACACTGGACAGCGGACAAGATGGCATTTAATGGCCCCCCGGAGACAAGGGTTAAGCGTGTGAGAAAACCAAAATTCAAGGGAAAAGAACAGAGCCAGGGAGGAGGCGGTAGGTGCAACAGGAATTATTGTAAATTTTCTCTTAATTACTAATGAAAATATCAAAGGCGAGAGAGAGAGAGAGAGAGAAAGAGAAAGAACCTTTGGGGGAGAGAGAAACAAAACAGAACCAGAGACAATAAAGGTTCCAGCTACAAGAAAAGGGCGCTCATAAAAATGTCAAGCTCGGCCGGAAGATCCGATCCGATCTTACACCGAAAACAGAGCGAAGAAAGAAGAGCCAAGAATTCCAGGCGGCAGAGGTCAAAGGTGGCAAAACAGAGAACAGGAAAGTCCTAAAATCGAACCCAAATAATAACTCCCACACACTCAAAAAGTGTTTGAGCTCGAAACTCAATCGATCATTATTCAATTTTAATCCATTAAGAAAACAGAATACTCTGGAAAAACGAATAAAATATTATATATAATCTTTAATAATATAAGTAATATTTTTAATAATTTTAAAATTAATATATATTTAAGGAAACATTTTACAAAGCCTTTAACTGCACGTTTATAATTTCAAAAAATATGATTTTACTTCAGGAAATTCAAGATATATACATATGTATGTATTGGGCGACCCCTTCTTCACTCTATCCCCTCATTAAAAAATGATTCCGAGTCCGACTTTCAATCACAAAGTCACCGAAAAACCCGGCTGGAGTGCAGCTGGGCTCTCTGCACATAAAATTAACGAAAATTTGTTTCCCATAGAAAAGGGGCAACCAGATCCTTTTCCCCTCTCCAGGATCCATCCGTCTCTCTCAGTCACGTCTTCGCTGCCGATGCCACTTTATTATAAACAAATCTTATCCGCTGCCTGCTTGCAGGCACCACCAACAAGCCGCGATACAAAGATACAAAGATACAGACGACCTAATGATGCTCATTAAAGATGTCTTTAGAGCTCATCATCAGCCAGAGAGAGGGAGAAAGAGAGAGATAGAGAGATAGAGAGAGATGCCTGTGGTTAAGGGAAACTATTGAGCCTAGCCATCTTTCGTAGAATTACTCAACAGGCCTGTTTTCCTTATTCTCCCGATTTTCCAACACAATTTGCAGTTATTTTTAGCTACGGGGGAGTGAGTTCCTCAAGTCGGGGGAGTGAGTGAAAGGGACAGCCGCCAGACTGAGATTTTCCGGGACTAGACAAGCTCAGCTTGGTTGGTTTTCTCCGATAAATGCACACATATATGTATATAATTTATATTTTTAGATAAAGCACTTAAGATCTAGCCAAGGTGTGGGGGCCATGTGTGGGGAGCAAATGCATTTCTTCTTTCTAATTTTTACAGTAAATGAAAATTCAAAAATGTCACTGAATTATCGCAGCACAAAACCCGCTTAGAGGTAACCAAAAATATTTTCCTAGTTTAAATGAAGGCTTTTTATGTTCGATGGAAAACTGTATCCCTTCATCAGCGCGGTATCATGGATGCAATATAAATTAAATTGCCACGAATTAAATCTAACGAAAACAAAAGTTTCGAAACATGTGAAAAATGTTGCCAATTTTTCGTTCCATCTTTTATTTATTTATTTTATTTTTATTTTTTTTTGTAATCATAAAAACTGATGGACAAAGGCAGATTTATACATACGGACAGATAGCAACGATTGTATCATAACAAAAAACTCCCCCGCGATCTATGTTAAATGCAGCTCTGAAACCCCCACCAGGGAAACCCTTTGCCATGGGATTCCCCCAATTTGCATTGGCAGCTGCTTTAATCTTTTTTCCTCGGCGCTTGTGATTTTGTTATGCGCCATGCTGCTCCTTTTATGTGAGGTATAATTCTGAAATAAATCGTTGTCATTTAAAATTCAGTCAATGGCGTTGCAAATAAATCAAAAATTTATTGTAACGCATTTAAATACATGCATATTTCACCTACGAAACCAGAGGCTGGGCGCGACGATTGGTTTTGCGTTTGCCTTATAAATAGGGCTCAGATAGGTCAGTGTAAACAGTGTGGAAGCTCAGGTGAGTTATGCGTTTAGCTACCAAAAATATATATATATTTAATTAAATTGAGAAAATGAAGAAAGAAAAACCGAATTGCACAGACTTTACAGTCAAAGACGCTGATGAAAATGAAAAAAACCGCAAGACAAAGTCCACGAGGTACATCATGGTTTTCCCCTCGAGCGCTTTTCCACATTTTCTTTTCAAGTTCATTGTCACTTGCCAGGCCAGAGAAAGAGATAAAGATAGAGAAAGAGAAAGAGAGGTGGAGAGAAAGAGATGGTGAACAAGGGAGACCCCCTCAAAGGCGACAACCGCTAACCGAGAGCTTCAAAAGCCATAATCCAATTATGAATTTTCACATAAATTTTTACTCAGCCCCAGCCAAAAAAATGAAATGTATATATTTTTGATGGAAATAACCCCTCAGCAGCGCTCTCCCTAATATAAACAATAAATTTTTGAGCATGAAGCGCGATTCAATGAAATGAAATAACAAAAACATAAGCGTGACTTGGCCGAATCCTCGAATACTCTTTACTTGGGACTGGGAAATAAATTTAAAAAATATTTTTGATGATA